>ML397180.1:257890-303125 GCA_005239525.1 Nicotiana knightiana
TTAGGTTCTATATACTATCTATGTTATGCTTGGGAAAGCCGTATATAGATTAGAGAAGAATTGAAGAGAGCGCGATCTTAACCCTTCAGGGGAGCGGATTTGTGGTTAGGATAGGAATATACCTAGTCACCGTGCTTTATTAAACATCGTAATCTTAGTGCGTTCTAATAGATTAATTTCATAGGAATATAGGCGTTAATCTATTGAGAATAGGCGAGTAGTGCTTCGGGAGAAGGCTATGAGAGCGTTTATCGATTAATTAGCAACCATGAGTGAATTATATGAAGGGGAGAGTTAGTTAGAATGCAATACGAGTGGTGAATTGATCACAACCCTGGAATATTTGCCTCTACTGAATACAAAACAATACTTTCGTACTTGATAATTAGTTATTCCATAGATTTGTAGTATAAATTAGTTACATTCCTGGATTTTATTTTGGCTTGATTAAATAACAATTATAGTGAATTAGTGAGTAGTTTACACAAGTCTCTGTGGGTTCGACATTCGATTTAACATTATATTACTTGCTACGACGACGTATACTTGTGTGTGCGTTTGGGACCAACAGGCTTGAAATTACTTCAAGGGGAAGGTGTTAGGCACCCCTTGAATTCCACAACTGTGGTTCCCGGCCAAAAAAACTTTGTGAATTTTAAAACAGGTGGCACATAAGTAATTAAAGCACATAGGTAAATAAATAAAGGTTTTTGAGAAGATTCGCAGTCTAAGCACACATATGTGCTAAAGATTAGAAGATTTACAGTCTAGGCACACATATAAGGTTTTGAAAGAGTTATTGTCTAAACACACATATGTAAGGGATAGGGGGTCCTAGGTTGTTTATCCTATAGGATCACATCAGTACAATTCCCGGTAATCACTCCTCAGAAGAGGGGCTACACGTGGCATTAGCTCACCGACTATCATATCCATGTCTAACCTTTCCCACCCCTTAGTGGTTATTAAGCGAGTTTATTTAATGACCTCTATATGTGTTGTTACCCGTCCCTTCTTAACGATCCTAGAGGATATTAGGACCTCTACCTATAGGCTGTTCTAGACAGACCCCTAAGGTTTACAAGGAGAAAATACTAGGCGACAGACAAGAACAAATAGGACTTTAGCAGATAAAGGCAGGAAAGAGCAATTAAGAACCTCAGATTTACCTCCACAGACAATGCATGTAATCACCACGACTCAAAATACAGATAAGGGCAGTATTATTAAACAGGATTCTAAAATATGATGTCTAAGTGAATATCAAAACACAGAAGATATGCAGTTTCAATTTTATAAACCCAGAAGTAGGGGCCCTAATCAGTTTGCCTACTGATTTTAAGCATGTTAACCATTAGGCAGTAAGCACAAAAGCAACAGTTTTCCAGTTTTATAAAAGTTGGTTACCTGAGGCTTGCCCAGGCAATGGGGGGAATGCACAATAGTTACCAGAATTATTTAAAATATTTTAGAAGTTTACCTAAAGCATGTTGTTCTAATTGGTGCAAAGACACATGGGTTATTACCAGTTTTACTAACACAGGATAATCATATGTGAGACTGTCTTATGTCCTTTTTCATGCATCAGTAGTTTAGCTAGGTGTGACCTAGTGAGATCCTAAAACATGGTATCTAGTATGAACATTATAAGATGCCGAATGATTTATATGCAAAATTCCTAAAAAAAAATCATGATTTCTAGATGCACATAAAGTTACAGCATGATTTTCAGAATATGCAGTAGCAACAATTTTCATGTTAATGTTGTTATTTAGCCTAGAAGCAGGATTTCTAAGTGATGAAAATAATGCCAAATGAAATGCTGAAACAGTAAACCTAAGAACATGATATCTAATGCATGTATTGGTACTAAACATGGATTCCAATGCGCATATAGAAATGTAAGCCTAAGGCATGGTTTCTACCCCATTGATATCGACAACAGACATGGCTACCCTCCCTTTTTCACTATCAATCCCCAATATTTGTTTACAACAATTATTACAAACCAATGTGAATGAATTACATAAGTAGATAAGGAAAAATAAGAAGATACACTATAGGGAGCCTGAAAACAGGCCCAGATTCTCAAAACCTCAAATGCCCAAATGTTTCATAGCCTTTCTCATATCCGGGTATGTCAGAGTTCCCTAAGGACCTCAAGGGATCCCAGGCAGTGCTCACACCGAGATTTCACAACCATAATTGAGTAAGTGCAGTGTGGAAGAGCCAGCTCTAATGCATCAGAGTTCAGAGAGATCTTATAGGGATCCCTAAGCAGTCACACATTAGAGGGGCAAAACTTAAGGACCTAAGAGCAGAGTGAGAGTGCTTGATATAGTTTTGAAAAAGTTTTAGTAAGAAAACAGTGTTAAAAGAGACTTGCTTGAAACAGTTTTGTGAAATAAAAGAGGGAGTCATTCAGTAAAATAACTTTTGAAAAGAGAAAGTTATATAATTAAACAACAACAGATCAAACATAGAGCCAAAACCAAACTCCGCAATAATTAAAGAACACAGAACCAAAATAGGAAGAACAAACCTACACACAGGGGTGATGGGGATTGGGGACACATAGAGCACATGTAGTGCACATATAGTTACAGGAGCATGAGAATTCTTATAGGGGTTTAGGGGATCAGCATATCATGAATCTCAGAACCAACACAGGATCAGACAACTTAAGATAGCTAACTGCTTTGCACAAAAAGGTTCATGATAGAAATCAGGGGAAAATATAAGTAAGGCAGAGTCACATTGAGGTATACTACAAAGGGGGTTCATAAGCAAGCTGATCCTAAGGGGTTGGACATATTCAGAAGCATGCTGATAAAGCAGTAAAATATACATATTAGTTGCAGGTTGAACAACAAAACCACATATATAAACATATTAGAAACATGATAAACTGAAGTAGTAAAAGAAGCATATTGGTTTGGGACTTGAATTGAAATCAGAACATACCAGTAAAGAAGACAGTAAATACAAAAGTGAAGGTATAGGAGAGCACAATAGTAGCCTCGGCTTGCAGCCGGCTAACTTAGAATAATAGTAAGTAACACAGAAAGAGAGCAGAAAGTTTTGAGTGAGAGAGAGAGAGAGATATTTTTGAACCAATGTGCTCGTGTGTGTTGAGTGAATTGTATGTCTGTGAGAGGTAAGAATAGGAGTGCATATATAGTAGTTTAGGAGTAAAACAAAAATAAGGTAAGAGAAATAGAAATCAATCAATCAGGCAATCATAGGATTTAATCACGTGAAGGAGTTCAGAATAGATTCCTTCAATTAAGGGCAATTAGCCAGACGGTAATACAAGGGTTAATTAAGGCAAGAAGTTCAAACCAAATAAGGGAGTTCAGAACAGAATAATCAGAGGTCTAATTAAGGAAAGAATCATGTAAAGGGATCGGTAAGGATCCACAAATATACGGGCAACCAAATAAGGCAGGGATGACTAATATAGATAGTAAACAAAGAAACAAGCAAGACTTAGGCATACAAATCTCTAACAGAGCAAATCAATCAACCAAAGCTTCAAAGTAATACTGATTTCTGGAAGAGAATATCAACTCCTCTAAAATAGAAAATAGGCCAAGTAAAAATTCACAAAATATAGAAATTAGCTGAAAAACATATGCGAACCCTAATAGACATTAATTAGGGAAAATTTCACAGAGTAATGGATTCGACAAAAGAAAAGTATCTAAGTCCAAGAAATAGAGCAAAGTAAAACAGAAAGTACACAGAATCGAAGCAAAGTTAGAAAAAACCAGAGTATCGCACAAAATCAACTAGGTTTAAGTGCACAAATCACTCATAAAGATGAGGGAAATTGATTTAAGCACTTAGAAGTCAGAAAGACATTTGAAAAAAGACAGCTCGTAATGAACCCTAGTTTTAGGGAAAATCAGAATAATCACTTAAAACCAGAAGCTTTTCAAAAGAAATCACGTAATAATGCTTGATTCATCTCAGAACTATACAGATCTAGAGAGGATCGAAAATAATATGCTAGGTTTTTTAGAAAACATGCCAAAGATGAGAATATAGGTTTAGAAACCATAGAGTTGTAATGAAACAAGACGAGATTCTTACTTACAAACGAACCTTGAATATCAGCAGCCGATCCGACGAGAGAGCGTCGTAACACCAATGAAGCACCCTTATTCAAACACATTGTCTTGATCACATTGTCCTCTATGGATGTATACTCTCATCCAGCCCTCCAATAGTGGTATCCTTTACCTAATCATCTGAAACAGCCAGTTTTGGCCTTCCTTCCAAAACTGAACCGTGATCTCACATATACCACTCTCCACTATACACAAAATACCACCTACGCCATGTAACCCCATGATAAATATGAGAACTTCATGCTCACTTCCTAGCCACAACAACTACGAACTTTCCATTCAATCCCATCTAGAAGCAAAATCACTATACATCACCTGGCCCTCATGCCCGTAGAAATATACATCTCCAACCGTGGTAGAAACCATCAAGAACTCCCGAATCATACTTGTACAACACCAAACCGCCAGGACTGAATCCTTCTAACTCAACCAAGCTACGCATTCCATCAAATTCCAAGAGAATTGCTAATAAACACCTGTAACAACTCATTACCTTATTAACACACAAAGAACCAACCATACCCCATATCATCCCGATCCGACTACTAACAAGCTGTCCTATTTATTCAAGTTCCTTCTGACTTACCTTCGAATTGATACTTCTTCTTGCCATAGTACCACAATTCTCAATCCCGACTCACCGTACGAAACCCAAACATAAAAATATATCGTCTAAGGTTCATAAGTGACTGAATACTCCCTCAATTATCCCCAAATGCACCACATTAGAAAACTTACCCTTGCATGGAACATCAGATTTGACGTTGAATCTGCAACAGATTTGCTATGGCATTTCAAACTTGCTGATGCGAAGATGACTAGGATTTAGCTCTACATTTTGCCAAATAAGAATCCTTCTATGAAATTTGCCTCGATTTTGGCTTTTGGGGGGAAATAAAATTTAATTATATTGAGACCGAACCCATAGGGTTGCCTACGTATCCCCTCGTAAACGTGAATCAGGTCGAAACGTAGTTCATTACAAAAGTCTTAGAAGAATTGCAAAAGAGCAGTACTAAGGGCGGGCAGGTGGAGAATGGTTGCGATATGATATCATTCTCAGTGCTCCTGATCTGCTATGCGCTTTCTCTTCAAACACTGTGGTGCCAATTTTGATGGATCGCCTTTGACAATGGTTGTGCCTGCGGTGCATTTAATTCTTGGTAACTCATGTTGTACCATTATCTTGCCTTGTTCAATCATGCTTTGTATCTTGAATTTGAGGGCTGAACATTCTTCAGTGTCATGTCCTTGAACGTTTGAATAAAATGCATAATTCTTGGATGGATCAAAGTTTTAAGGTGGATGCTCAGAGATAAATCCTTTCCTTGGTTGTAGAATACCTTTGGCTTTTAATCTATCAAGTATGTCAACCAATGGCCCATTCGAAGGAGTGAAAGAGCAGATTGTCGAGGGTTGCACTGTGCTCGGGGAGATTGCTTCTGAAAGTTTTGTTGAAAATTTTGTTGGTGATTAGGCTTGAGGTGCATGCTCCTAAAGTTGGAATTGGCATAATTTTGTGAAATATGATTATTGTCATAGCATTGTGGCTGGTGCGTAGTCGTAGCAACTGGAATCTTTTCTTTCTTTTTGCATCGCAGGTTTTTAGGTATCTCTTGATGGAAGGTTTGGTTAGTAGCTTGAGTTGTCGAACCATCCATAACTCTCCCTTCCTGAATGCTACATTCTAGCTCTTTCCCAATTCGGATCAAATCGGATAAATTGCGTGCACAAGTGCGAGCAGCTTATCAAAATATATGCCTCCTTGAATTTGAATGAAGGTAGATAAATTCTCCCTCAGGCAATGGAGGATTTATTTTTGAAGCTTCTAATCTCCATCGCGTGGCATACTCTTGAAAAGATTCATGCGGCATTTTCCTTATTTTTAGCAAATCAGTCATATGCAGATCACGTCCAATGTTGAACTCATATTGCATAACAAAATTACGAGCCATATCTTCCCATGCACGCCATTTGTTAAAGTCTTATCTGGTGTACCAAATGAGTGCTGATTCGGACAAACTTTGAATGAATAATCTCATTCAAATGGCCTCATTATGTCCAAGACCAATCAATCTGCTGCAGTAATCTTTTAATCGAACAATGGGATCTCCTATCCCATTAAAAGTGTTGAACTTTGGCAGCTTGTACCCTGGCGGAAGCTCAACTTCTGGATGCAAACACAAATCTTCATATCTCAAACTTTGATAATTTCTTGATTGCAACTCTTCTTCAATGGCTTTCTTTAGATTGTAGAGCTCATTATCAAAATCCTTACGGTTGTTTGGCTGGATTTCACATTTATCATATTGACACAATGTTAATTGGTCTTGCTTATTTTCTCCAAAAGGAATTGCGATTGTGGAAGGCTGGATATTGGGCATCATCATAACTTGATTGGGATTGTAGGTTATTGGTATTTGTGGAGAGATTGCATAATTAGGAGTTGGGCAAGGAGATATGGTTAAGCAAATATTTTGGGTGGATCTGGAAACGGAGGTTGTATTTGGAAGTAGGTCGAAAGTGTTTCTGAGTTTAACCAACACATTTCTTCATACCACATTCGCCTTGGTACCATCAGTATGTGCTTGCAATAGCCCCTTACTAGTGCTGACATCTTCAAATCGGTCTACCATTATAGCCTCGTCCTATATGAAGATTCACAACCAAAACAGTGTTCAATGCTAGGCAACCTTTAAAGGAAAAATAAATCTTTACAAACAAAAATAAAGTGTTAGCGTATTCATCATAATGAAATAAATGCATAAAAATAATAGAGTGTATGAGTAGATAGATTAATTCATGATATGGTTAAGTAGGAGCCTTATACGGTAGCCTATGGTGTAAAATGGATGGACGAGAATGAATTGTGATCTAGAGGGATCTAACGCTAAAAACTTGTTGACATGGAAGCAAATTAATTTGAAATTTTGCGAAAGGTTGACTCATGTCGAACATCAAAGCTTTAACTTTATCATAGGTTCTCGTCATTGCCCGACTCTGGTGTACTTTTAAAATAATGCCCCAGTCTTTAGGATGTTTCTGATGGCTACTCCATGGCATAATGTCTCTTTTAAACATACTCAACTTGCACGCCAAGAATCTGCCCCAGCTTCTTTCATGAAGCAAAAAATGAAAATATTGCTATAATGAGACCGAGCCTTATATAGACTGCCTACGTATCCCACCATGGGAATCAGGTCAAACGTAGTTCCAACATACATAAAGGAATTTGCTAAAATATGACCGGACCCGATGTGGATTGCCTATGTATCCCACTAAGGGAATCAGGTTTGACGTAGTTCAATTACATACAATTAAGAATCTAAAATTTTAAGAATAAAAATGTCGATCTCAAAAGCATATTTTATCCGACAAGAATCAAGCCGGTCATAGTTCATTACAAGGATGGATGCAAAAGACGATCAATTAAGCGTACAAAATGATATTGGTACTTCAAAAACTAAATCTTAGTTCACGATTCTCAATTCTTCTGCATTGCTTGGTTATAGGGAAGAGCTGAATTACCACATTGCGGATACGCTACTTGGGCGAAATTCTGTATAGGGATGACATATGGAGGCATGTACCACATAGATTGAGGGGGAGGCGCCAGTCTCTGAATGACTTTACCATTATCCAACAGCTTCTGGATTTCCTCTTTCAGGCAATGACACTCATTTGTTGTATGGCCTCGCATGCTCGAGTGAAATGCGCAGCTCTTGGTTGGATTGAAATGAGGTGGAAGAGTTTTGGTCGGTTTTGGTTGCATGATACCAACTAATCCCAATCTCTCGAAAATGATAGAAGGTGGTTCACTCAAAAGGGTAAAATTTCGGGATTTTCTTATCTTGGGTGCTGATGGTGGAGGGTTTAATGCTTCATCAATCACCCATTTCCCTTTATTCTCGAGGCGTGTCTCAACCGTCTTGCCAAGATTTAAAGTAGATCCTACTGCCTTTTCTTGAGGTTCGTTTGCTTTCAAAATCTGAGGAGACTCCATGGATTTTCTCTTCAACGAGCTACATCTGTTAGTAGTATTGGTGGATGGACTATATTGCTTGACAAAGTCCTTTACTAGGTCATTCCAACTGAACAATTTCCATGTGTCTTGCTTCGCATACCATATCAATGCTGGCTCTGTAAGCGTCCTAACAAAGAGCCTCAGTTTAAATTCATTGCCTTGCCCTATGCATGCTAGCCAATCATGATATGCCTTCAAATGATTTTGAGGATAACCTAACCCGTTATACATTGGAACATCAATGAAATTAGGTGCATCCTTGTTTCATTTTCTGCCTCAACTAAGTCTGACTCTGGTCGTGAGGCATGATTATTTATCAAATGATCATGGTGAATCTTTGAATTGAGTTGCCTTCCAGTACACTCTCTGTCTTTACTTGTCTCTGTCAAGCTACTGAATGCCTTCTCTAGGAAGAAAGAGTGCAGATTTGGAAAAGACTGGGCATTACACTCATAATTGGGAAGTGTAGCTGTGCGAATCGAAGAGTAGCCTTTTTCGTTGAACGTGTCCTTAAGATCAACTATCATCTCCTTAATGCCATCAATTTCTTGCTCCATTTGCGCCAGTTTTGCTTCAAGCTTAGCAATCTTATCTTGGTATGATTCTGTTTTCTCGTCAGTAGCTTCCTCTTCAACTAAGTCAATTACTATGATTTGGTCAGCCATATCGTCCTTGAAGTTTCCTTTGCTTTGATGTTCAACTTAAGTCAACCTTTGGAGGAAAACAGAATATGTAGATGGTAAGCACTAAAGCTAATGATAGAACTTTTAAGAATGTATTTCTAAGAAATCAATGGATCGAGTTTTATTAATAGGGCTACATATAAGAGAAGCCAAAAAAGAATAATAATAATAATTTGTTAGTATTTGGATATAGACAAGCCTGAAATCAAAATAACTGAAAAGGTTGTCGAGACCTGGAATATTGTAAAAAAAATCTCATGGAAGTACCCTAAAAGTTTTAGTATTGGCAAATCATAAAGTGGTCGAGGCCTGGAATACGGTGTCAACCGTTTTGAGAGTTAAGGGATGGTCCCTCAACACGCATGCCAAAACTTAGAATTAGCAGGGTGCGTGAAGATTAGTCTCGACGACCCGAATATTTGAATAGATGATAATTTAGAATAATTTGTCGATGCAAATTGGCCAAATAGTGGCCTTATATTGCTTGGTAGATTGCACAAATTTGGACATCTACCAATTTGTAAATGAGAGTTGGCACGAAGGTTGAAATTCTAAAATATAGGTAGAATGCTAAATAAATTTTAAGAAAAAAATAGAGCTATGAGACAAGATAGAAGTTTATGCTTGTGTGAAAAGGACATGGACAAATTAAAAAATTATGTGAGGCACGATTGGCAATATTTTAAAAATATGTAACCATATTTAAAGAAAGGGACGCGAATAAAATTAGCTCGGAAAATTAACTGGGATAACCAGTAGACAGTGCCATGGGATAATCCAGGCTACAATTATTCAGTAATCGCCCGCATGCCCGTCACTTGGCAAGTGTTTCACCTTAATTAACAACAAATATCAAATAGTTTGGGGTTTCGAACCCTCAGTTCCAAGTTTGGAAGCGTTACTTACCTCAAAACTAGCTAAAACACTACTCTGAAATGCCCTTGCCTCTAAATTCGGTCTCCGAGTGCTCCAAATCTACCAAATTCATATTTTTATCATCAATATAATCCTAAGGAACGATTTCCAATTGAAAATATCAAAATTCACCATAAAACCCGAAATTGGTCAAAACCCGACCCCTGGTCCCGCGTCCCGAAATGCAGAAATTTTTACAGAAAAGTGTTCTTCATCCTCCCACGATACCGTTCATATAAAGAACGCCAAAATCGGAGTCCGTTTGACCCATCAAATCGACCCCTAAAGGTCTCTTATTCTCAAGCCCCAAATCCCATTTTTCTACTGTTTTTTTCCACGAATTTACACTGGTTTTATGTTCGATAATCATCCATGATCGAGTTTTAGTAATCAAAATACTTACCTCTATGAAGAACAAGGATTTCCCTCTTCAAAATTCGTCCCCAAAGCTTTTTCCCGTACAAGAATGGTGTAAAATAAGGGTTAAGTCGCGAAAAGGTTTAATTAATCATGCCCAATGATTCCTTCACCGCGATCGCGAACTCCCAATCGCGATCACGTAGCACCACTCTTCCACCCCACGCGATCGCAGCTTCCCTCACGCGATCACGAAGAACAATCGACCTTTCCCCCACGAGCCTGCCTTATCCCTACGCGATCGCGACATGCCCCACGCGATTGCACTGCTCAAACTTCTCAAACTCTGCGATCGCGAACACACCTATGCGATCGCAGAGAGTAAAATTCTTCCCCTCACAATTTACACTACGCGATCGCGAGTGTATCCCTCTGATCGCGTGCAAGGACACCAGAACACCAGATTTTTCAGTAGGTTCCTAAGGCCAAAAATGCCCGTTAACCACCCGATCCCGAGCCCCTCGGGACCCCAACCAAAGTTACCAACACGTCCCATAACATCATTCAAACTTAATTGCACTCTCACAACACCAAAATTTACATCAAAACACCAAATTTACATTGGATTCAAGCCTAAGAACTTTGAAATTTCTAAAATCCACCAACGATGCCGAAACTATCCAAAACAACTCNGCGGAATTCCATTCCGACCCCGATAGCCTATTTTCTACTGCTGTCCAGAAATCGCCAAAAACTAACTTTCGCCAATTCAAGCCTTATTCCACACCGGGCATCACAAAAATATTCCGAAAACACTCCTAAGTCCCAAATCACCTAACGAAGCTATCCGAGCCATAAAATCCGCATTCCGAGGTCGTTTCCCAATAAGTCAACTCTCAGTTGAATTTTCCCATTATAAGGCTATCTTTAAATACTAAGTTAATGAATTCTCATTTAACCATTCCGATTTCAAGCCTATCGACTCTAGCACATCAATAATAGAATAACCAATCCATGACAAGTCAATGACATCAATAAAAATGCAAGTTCTACGTAACGACAGACCGGGTCGTTACATTCTCCCCTACTTAAACATACGTTCGTCCTCGAACGCGCCTAGAGTTGTTCCAACACCACCAAAAATTGTTGTGTAACCTTCCATGCACATATTCGGAGGTGATCCCATGTCACCTTACCCCATCTACGTCCGATAAACAACATAACTAATTTCATTAACAAATCCTGACCAATAGACCTTAAACCAAGTTTCCACTTCTGAAATAATTTACAAGTTCAAATTTCCACGACTATAAGTTGAAATAGTCTGAACACGTTGTATCAACACATATCTGTAACCCAAGATTAAATCACATAATATACCGCGTGGCTCAACCACTCATAGCGATAACTCCTAACCACAATAGCTATTCAAACAACTTCATATCGGTACATACCCTCTTATCAAACCATGCCTCGCTCTAACACTTCCATATACTGCCGATGATGAAAGAAACACGTATAAACCAGTAACCATTCGCCCGATCAGTATCAATACCATCCAGAGCCATAACTTGTGCACTCAATAACCACATACCAAGAGTTCAATTCATTAAATAAAGAAGACTCGCACGAGAGGGCTATCCTTCCACTAACACTTACCATTACCACATCATACTAAAAGCCTGATACACATCGTGAAACCATATCACACAAATCCGGCACCAAGGATCATACCTCTACCTAACCGAGCTGCAAAGCGTGATCCCATCCAACCGTTGGACCACATGACACACTCCAAACCACCTTGCTCGAAATTAATAACCATGCGAAATTCGACATCAATTACTCAAAGTGCATTTCCATAATCACGAGAAATCGGACGATACCGTGCCACCCAAACCAGGAAGAACATAACCAACACGTCTCAATCCCGCAACACCCAATTACTTACATTACTCAAATCTCGATATACCGCCCCGATAGGACTACATCATATGCACATATATAACCAACGATCACAGCTCCTCGAACACCGAAAGGTAACTCATAGATCATTCCAAGACACGAAGAAGCTCAATGACAATCGAATGGTACATCCCTCAACAATAGCATTTCGGAGTCAACAATTCTGACTCGGTGCAGAACACACACCCATACCGGCCTACCAATAACTATAAGTCAGCTTTGGTCACCCACAACAGGTAGATAACTCTCTGAACGTTCATAATGACTGAATCATGACATATACTAACATTTGACTATCTTTTCTTGTATCCTCGTAGTTCACAACTACAAAAATAATCTGTTCATGAAAACTCCCTGTCTCAAAATCCATGAGGCACACCAATAACCATATCTGGTCAAAATTCCCCCACTCAAATATAACACATTCCCTGATGCTCAATCATTCCACGAGGGATACCCCCATAATTCCTCTATGTCACCAAGAAACCTTGAATATCAGCAGCCGATCCGACGAGAGAGCGTCGTAACACCAATGAAGCACCCTTATTCAAACACATTGTCTTGAACACATTGTCCTCTATGGATGTATACTCTCATCCAGCCCTCCAATAGTGGTATCCGTTACCTAATCATCTGAAACTGCCAGTTTTGGCCTTCCTTCCAGAACTGAACCGTGATCTCACATATGCCACTCTCCACTATACACAAAATACCGCCTACGCCATGTAACCCCATGATAAATATGAGAACTTCATGCTCCCTTCCTAGCCACAACAACTACGAACTTTCCATTCAATCCCATCTAGAAGCAAAATCACTATACATCACCTGGCCCTCACGCCCGTAGATATATACATCTCCGACCGTGGTAGAAACCATCAAGAACTCCCGAGTCATACTTGTACAACACCAAACCGTCAGGACTGAATCCTTCTAACTCAACCAAGCTACGCATGCCACCAAATTCCAAGAGAATTGCTAATAAACACCTGTAACAACTCATTACCTTATAAACACCCAAAGAACCAACTATACCCCATATCATCCCGATCCGACCTACTAACAAGCTGTCCTATTTATTCAAGGTCCTTCTGACTTACCTTCGAATTGATACTTCTTCTTGCCATAGTACCACAATTCTCAATCCCGACTCACCGCACGAAACCCAAACATAAAAATATATCGTCTAAGGTTCATAAGTGACTGAATACTCCCTCAATTATCCCCAAATGCACCACATTAGAAAACTTACCCTGAAGAGACTTCCTGCGTATTTAAAGTATTTACCTTCTCTTTCCTAATACTGATGGATAGAATCCACAATAATGAAAATACACCACAAGTCTTGACACATTTCCCGTAAATCTCAGTTCTAGCCCTTCTCACACCTTGAAGACCCTCGATCGCTACATATAACCTTGAATCCGTCGGAACCATTTTCGAACGTCTTTTAGTCTACGCAATTTTAATTACAGTAACCAAGTACCCAGAACGACCTGACCCCGCTTGCAATCCACATACTAGGAAACTAATCCACACCTTTGAAGCAACAAGCACGCTCATACATTGCACATTCTATACGTACCAGTACAACTTCATCATACAATGGTTCCACTATCTGTAAAGTACATTACAACTTGTATCAAATAAATTTCCATTACTCGAGCCATTCCCATACTCCACCTCTACAGGTCATAACTGATTCACCAATATACCTCGAACTGAAACCAATACAACACATAATCATGTAATCAACTTATCAATAACGAACTCCCCAACTTGGCTCAAAGCCAAGGATCACGACAAACAAGACTATGTCCACACATTATCACTGCCACCATGATGTGGTGGGATTCAACTAAATCCTCCATAAGCTTATATGACCCGACCCATCTAACACTCAAATCAATTTCCAATCTCGCATCCACCATTGTGATGGTCATGCCAACTCCCACAAGCAATCTAAACTGAAATTGCAACATGCAGCATTTACATATAGAGAGAACTTACTACGGATAAACATAAGGGTCACACACCTCAGGAAAAACCCGCAGGAAATACCGCTACCTGCTAAATCTAAAAATGTTATCTCCATATACACTTCCAAATATCATAGCTATCACACAATCACTATACCTTCCTACAGTAGAACACAACCACTGCCTGCCCTCGAGACATCCTATAAACGGTATAAGGACCTGAAGCTGATGACAATACTAAAACTGGAGCTGTGGTCCAAGAATTCTTGAGCTTCTGGAAGCTCCACTCACACTCTTCTGAACACATAGATACCTTCGTTAGACACCACGTGTCCCTAGAATTCTACTGAACTAAGCCAACAATTCATACTTGGAGAACTTCGCACAAAGCTTCTCCTCCCTATATCCTTGTAATACCATCATCAATTGCCGAGTATGCTATCCCTGGCTACGAGAGTACGGCAGGATGCCATCAATAATTATGATAACAAAGGAGTTATAACATGGCTGAATACACCATCAATCAAATACATGAACGTTGTTGGGGCATTGGTCAACCCAAAAGACATCACCAGGAACTCATAAAACAACAAAAAAATCTACTTCACTCCACAACTAAACCACACAGGAGGTCCTTCAATACACTCACAACTCGAAGCCGTATCCTAACTTAATATAGACGTCAAATACTTAATGTTCCTTGCCACATTTACCGCTAGTCCATTCTTGTTACAATCAAACAACCTGAACACATCTAACTATCAATCAAACTCACCTGTAGTCATCTAGTCACTCCATTAATAAGGACACCAACAGACCTATAAGTCCCCAATACATATGCTCACACAAATGAAATCTCGGCACTCAAGCTACAAACAAACAATCCGGCCTCAAATCCTCTAGACTGGCCCCAAGCATGCTAAAATCACATCCCATTCATGGAAGTCACAAACCATCGGTGCACGGCTGATACCGAGCACTCATGTGCGCGTTTGAATACATGAAAGGAGTTCAAAGAATTACGCTTTAGGTTGAATCAATGGATTCACAAGACAAGATTTCAAGAATGTGAGATTTTTCCTAAAGGTTTTGCAGCCTCTCGAAGATAAATACAGACGTCTCCGTACCGATCCGCAAGACTCTACTAAACCTGATCATGTATGGTGAGACCTATTTAATCTAGCGCTCTGATACCAACTTGTCACGACCCATTTCCGGAGTCGTGATGGCGCCTGTCGTGGAACCACGCAAGCCGCCCATTTTTATCTAACTAAATACAATTCTCATAAAAATCCCCTTTTTGACAAATTCTGAAATCAATAATAGTAATAATAAATCCAGTATTTTGGGAAAACCAGTTTAATAAATTCGAAAGATCAAATCCTACAAATCCCGGATCTAGTGTCACACAGTCATGAGCTACTAATACTAAGTAAAATCAAACGAAATGACTAAAATAGTCTGAAAAGAAATACGACAGGTATAGAGGAAAGAGAAGACGAGATCGCGGTCGCCAGTTGCTACCTCGTCAACTCTGATGAAACTGATGCGCTCCCTGGCCCGAGCTCAACTCCTCTGTACCTGGATCTGCACACAAGGTGAAGGGGGTAACGTGAGTACACCAACTCAGTAGTAACGAAACCAAACTACGGGTTGAGAGGTAGTGACGGACTAAACCTCCGACAATTCAAACAACAGTATATAAATTGGACATGACAGTAATATATCAGGAAATAAATACGATGTATCAAGATATGTTTGTAACACTAGCATGAATGCATATGGAATCATGAATGATGTGTACTCATTAATCGAGCCCTCATAAGGTGGTCTACTCAGTACTAGAATACGGCCTTCAGGCCCAGGGATGTCCATCTCGGATATTACATAAACACAAGGGCCACAGTCACTAAGTACTGAGGAAAATGGTTGATCCAGCCCCCACGGAGAAATCCATCTCCGGAACATAATAACCACGGAGAAATCCATCTCCGGAACATAACAACCACGGAGAAATCCATCTCCGGAATATATGTGCGCTCACTGGGGGTGTATACACTCCGGAGGGGCTCCTTCCAGGCCAAGAGCTATATCAAGCCAACGAAGGCATGATTTCAGGATTGCTGCGATGTGCAGTCCGAACTCATAACTATCTCAAAACCAGGCTTCAAGCCTCACTGAGCCAGTGCCTTCCAATCTCACTTAGAATGCTCTAACATATACAATGCAGCCCAAACCAATGATAATATAAAATGAACTAGCAACTTACGACACTGAGGCATGAAACATATACTATAACAAGACTGAGTATATGAAAGCAATAATCACAAATAGAGACAGCAATAATCGACCATTCTGGTCTAAACCCATCGACGTGAAGCCTTAACATTTATACTTAGCATGTTTTCTATTTCGTTCAAAGTAATTACTACCTTCAAAATACAATATCAATCTGGGATAACCAGTAGACAGTTCCATGGGATAATCCAGGCTACAATTATTCGGTAAATGCCCGCATGCCCGTCACTTGGCAAGTGCGTCACCTTAATTAACAGCAAATATCAAATAGTTTGGGGTTTCGAACCCTCAGTTCCAAGTTTGGAAGCGTTACTTACCTCAAAACTGGCTAATACACCACTACGAAATACCCTTGCCTCTAAATATGGTCTTTGAATGCTCCAAATCTACCAAGTTCAGATTTTTATCATCAATATAAGCCTAAGGAACGATTTCCAATTGAAAATATCAAAATTCACCCAAAAACCCGAAATTGGTCAAAACCCGACCCCCTGGCCCGCGTCCCAAAACTCAGAAATTTTTACAGAAAAGAGTTCTTCATCCTCCCACGATTCCGTTCATATAAACAACGCCAAAAGCGGAGTCCGTTTGATCCCTCAAATCGACCCCTAAAGGTCTCTTATTCTCAAGTCCCAAAATCCCATTTTTCTACTGTTTTTTTCCATGAATTGACACTGGTTTTATGTTCTATAATCATCCATGATCGAGTTTTAGTAATCAAAATACGTACCTCTATGAAGAACAAGGATTTCCCTCTTCAAAATTCGTCCCCAAAGCTTTTCCCCGTACAAGAATGGTGTAAAATAAGGGTTAAGTCGCGGAAGGGTTTAATTAATCATGCCCATTGATTCCTTCACCGCGATCGCGAACTCCCAGTCGCGATCGCGTAGCACCACTCTTCAACCCCACGCGATCGCAGCTTCCCTCACGCGATCGCGAAGAACAATCGACCTTGCCCCCACACGCCTGCCTTATCCCTACGCGATCGCGACATGCCCCACGCGATCGCACCGCTCAAACTTCTCAAACTCTGCGATCGTGAACACACCTATGCGATCGCAGAGAGTAAAATTCTTCCCCTCACAATTTACACTACGCGATCGCGAATGTATCCCTGCGATCGCGTGCAAGGACAACAGCAATAGAACACCAGATTTTTCAGTAGGTTCCTAAGGCCAAAAATGCTCGTTAACCACTCGATCCCGAGCCCCTCAGACCCAGCCAAATTTACCAACACATCCCATAACATCATGCAAACTTATTTGCACTCTCACAACACCAAAATTTACATCAAATCACCAAATTTACATTGGATTGAAGCCTAAGAACTTTGAAATTTCTAAAATCCTCCAACAATGCCGAAACTACCCAAAACAACTCCGATTAACCTGAAAATTTGCAGACACATCCAAAATGGCATTATGAACCTGTTCCAACTTCCGAAATTCCATTCCGACCCCGATAGCCTATTTTCTACTGTTGTCCGAAAATCGCCAAAAACTAACTTTCGCCAATTCAAGCCTAATTCCACACCGGACATCACAAAAATATTCCGAACGCACTCCTAAGTTCTAAATCACCTAACGAAGCTATCTGAGCCATAAAATCCGCATTCCGAGGTCATTTCCCAATAAGTCAATTCTCAGTTGACTTTTTCCATTATAAGGCTATCTTTAAATACTAAGTTACTGAATTCTCATTTAACTATTCCAATTTCAAGCCTATCGACTCTAACACATAAATAATAGAATAATCAATCCATGACAAGTCAATGACAACAATAAAAATACAATTTCTACGTAACGACAGACTGGGTCGTTACATAACGATATGATTTTGTGACAGGATTAAACACACAAGCAGAGTACACGATATTTTATACATACGACTTATATATTATCAGTGGTAATAAGTTCTAAAACACTACTTATATCAAAATTACATACTCGTGATTTGCTTTTACACATTGCTTAGAATTAACATAATATATGACCACTACCTACATTCATGATACCTAAGAATGAGTACTAAACTAAACTGATAACACTTCAAAATGCGCTTTAAAAGAAGAGGCAGAATCATCTCAAGAAAAAAAAAGAAACTGACCTGTTTGAGAGCAGCAAACCGGACGCGTCAACCAGATCTACTACTTTCGACCTCGGATCAGCTACTTCAGATAACCGTCGAACTCTGACACAAAAAATGTGAAGGCTCTGTTATGGCTATAGGAAAATAGAGACTAAGAGGTAGAGAAGCTTAAAGCTAGATTTTTAATAGAGTAAAGGTGAAGATAAACTATGAGAAATCAACCCAACAATGAAGTTTTTTTCTGGTGAGATAGGATGGGGCGTCCAACCATCTCCTATAACAGCTCCAAACAATGGTATTTATAGGGAAAAACATTTGAATTTCGGATTTCAAAATAAGTCAAATGGAGCCGTTTGAATTCGATTTTTGAATTCATAAACAGACAAATGAAAAAATCAGCTTTTCAATGAGGTTGTAGGGAAATTGAGCCAAAATCTTGTGCAGAGAGATGTTGGGTCAAGGTAAGGACGAAATTCGTGTGAAAATGGTGTGTACTACTTCTGTCAAAAGCTGAAAGGTACTGAATTTTAGCATGAAAGAGGAAAAAGGAAGAAGAAGGGGAGGAGTGTCTGTTTTTTTTAGGGAAATACGCAGATGTCTTTTACTAGGGCTAAGAATTAGGGAGTGGAATAGTTAAAGGGGTATTGGGTTGATGGGTTGAGATTCAGGTGGGCTTGGAACATGGACTTGGCCGAATTGGCCCTGAAATTGTCCTGAAATTCCTTTATTCCTAGTATTTCTTTGGGTTTCTAACTTTAATAAAATATTTAGGGTTTCTAACTTTAATAAAATATTTTAGTAACTATATTATATAATACTATGTATATTAGCATGTAAAATATCCATTACACTAATTGATAAGTATAAGACTCTAATGTTCTTGGAACAAATATTTATAAAGCGTAAGATTAAAGAAACATTACTATTTAACTAAATAAAGGAAAATGATATACTTTTTCCATAAAAGGTGATAAGAACGAATAAACGAATGAATGAATGAACGAATGAATGAATGAATGAATGAATAATAATAATAATAATAATAATAATAATAATAATAATAATAATAATAATAATAATAATAATAATAATAATAATAATAATAATAATAATACTCTAATACTAATACTAAAATTAAAAATAATAGTAGTAACAAATGTAACATCAATAGTAGTAGTAAAGTATATAAATTATTAATAACTTAAAATCTCAAGAAAATTAATTGGAAGNACTTCTTTTTCTAAAACAAAGGATGATTTTGAATATTCTTCTCCTTACTCTTTAGCAGAAGTTAATAAACGAATTTATCAAAGACAGGCTATTTCTGAAACGAACGCCTCTTTTACTAGAGATACTTCTTTTGATGATTTAAAAATTGAAGTGGAAAAATTGAAACAAGAGATTAAATCTCTTAAACAAAATCAAATGATTTGTGATCACCGTATTTCGAATATTGAGAAAAATACTTCCCAAACTCATATTCTTTCTTCTTCAAAAGGAAAAGAACAGGTTGATAAAACTATTTTTCAGGAAGAGATTATTGAAAAGTCAAATGATAGGTCTTTATAAAAAGGAGATATATAATTAAGGCTTCCTAAAAATCTTTGAAGCTGAGTTTTGTCAGTAATAATATCAGGGAACTTTGAAGCAAAATCTATAGCCCGTTGAATAGGGGTAATTTTTCCCTGACAAATATTATGTCCTAAAAAACGAACATTCGTTTGAAATAAAGACATTTTTGGTTTGGATAATACTAAACCGTTTTGTATAACAATCTTTTTAAAAATATCAAGATGTTGGAAGTGAAGTTCCAATGTTTTTGAAAAAATCAAGATATCATCTATATAAACAATTATAAAGTCTAAATAAGGATTGAAAATATCATTCATGATTTTCTGAAATTCAGAAGGAGCATTTTTCAAACCGAATGGCATTACATTCCATTCATACTGACCGAAAGGGACATTAAAAGCAGTTCTATAAGTATGTTCTTTAAAGATCTGGATTTGCCAATAGCCAGATTTTAAATCAAATTTTGAAAATATGTTGGCATCATATAATCGAGCCAATAAATCCCTTTTATTAGGAATAGGATATCTAATCCATTTCAAAATTTTGTTTAACGGTTTATAATTAATAATAATAATAATGATAATGATAATGATAATGACAATGACAATAATAATAATAGTAATAACAAATGTAACAACAATAGTAGTAAAAGTAAAGTATATAAATTAGTAATAACTTAAAAGCTCAAGAAAATTAATTGGAAGAAAGGATGGACAATGTCAACAGCTGTCCCTCTTTGACCGGAGATGATGTAAGAGTTTTCGGGCAAAGAAATTGACATAATAGCCAATTTTGTCTCGACCATGAATACAAGTAAGGGTTTGGACAGAATCTTGGGAAAATACAAGAGTAAATGGAAATTTTATATGGTTATGGTTGCACTCCGGTCTCCAAGTTGCCTACATATCTTGGGTTGCACAAGAATCAGGCCCTATGTAGTTCGAGATTTATGATACCTTGGAGTAGGACTCAACGAGTGATACTTATCCTAAAAATGTTGCCCTAGTGTCGGATTATGGAGACACCGGGTGTTAATACTAGGTTGGTCATGATAGGAAAAAGATGTTCGAAATAAGGATTTTGATTAGAATTTTGAGAGTGAGGCCGAGAGAGTTCGAAGTAGACCCTTGACTTTTGCTGGAGAGTTTGGTATTCCTCCCTAACAAGATACCCAAGTTCATTGCTAAGATATAGTTCCACGTTGCGCTATATTTCCTGCAAAACTTAACAATGCTAAAAATATTTGTTAGGAAATAAGATGCAATAGGGCATAAAAGTAATCTTATGAAAATCATATTTAGGCGACAATTCATGAAAAGCGAAATTTTGTGCAAACATATAAAAATATAGTTGTATGGTGACATATTTCATGGTCGGCAATGGACATGAAAATTTAGTTTATAAAGATAAATGCATTTGACAATATTTTTATGAAGGATAAAATGTTTCAGCAATGCTTATGCAATTATGACCAAAATATCCTATTTGAGGACGGATGAACCCGATATATCCTATTCGAGGACGGATAAACCCGATATATCTTATTTGAGGGTGGATGGACCCGATATATCCTATTTGTGGGCGGATGAACCCGATATATCCTGTTTGAGGGCGGATAGACCCGACATATCCTATTTGAGGGCGGATAAACCCGATATATCCTATTTGAGGGCGGATAGACCCGACATATCCTATTTGAGGGCGGATAAACCCGATATACATCCTATTTGAAGGCGGATAGACTCGATATATCCTATTTGAGGGTGGATATAGACCCGATATATCCTTTTTGAGGGCGGATAGACCCGACATATCCTTTTTGAGGGCGGATAGACCCGACATATCATGTTTGAGGGCGGATAGACCCGACATATCCTGTTTGAGGGCGGATAGACCCGATATATTCTATTTGAGGCCAGATAGACCCGATATATATCCTATTTGAGGGCGGATAGACCCGATATATATCCTATTTGAGGGCGGATAGACCCGATATATGGCTCTTGATTTGTAATTACCAAGATTGATGCAGTGCTAAGAGCTTGACATGGTGCAAGAGATCTTGATATGATGCCCATTTGTAGCGGTAATTCATGGTGCGGTGCAAAAATTCTAGTGTTGTGACTTTGTAGTAGTGAATATGCATGATGCTGAGAGTTTGATGTAGTGCCTTTACAGAAGAAAATATTCAGGTCGCGGTGCCAATGATTTGGAATTTGCATGCTGAAGTTGTTATTAGTAAATTCCTGCACTCAAAGAAAACTATGAGTTTCAAAAATATAATTTGCGATAATTTTGCTTGATCCTTTTCTTCCTCTTGCAACTTCTAACTTGATGTTGAGCTTCTATAATAGTGTGCAATATCATTCAAGCATTGCTAAGGTCGCCCCTGCATTACTCAAAAAGAACTGTTAGTATAAAAGAAAATGGTTCCCTTGCATGGAACATCATATTTGACGTTGAATCTGCAACTGATTTGCTATGGCATTTCAAACTTGCTGATACAAAGATGACCAGGATTTAGCTCTACATTTTGCCGAATAAGAATGCTTCTATGAAATTTGCCTCGATTTTGGCTTTTGGGGGGAAATAAAATTTAATTATATTGAGACCGAAACCATAGGGTTGCCTACGTATCCCCTCTTAAACGTGAATAAGGTCAAAACGTAGTTCATTACAAAAGTCTTAGAAGAATTGCGAAAGAGCAGTACTACGGGCGGGCGGGCGGGTGGAGAATGGTTGCGATATGATATCGTTCTCAGTGCTCCTGATCTGCTATGCGCTCTCTCTTCAAACACTGTGGTGCCAATTTTGATGGATCGCCTTTGACAATGGTTGTGCCTGCGGTGCATTTGCTTCTTGGTAACCCATGTTGTACCATTATCTTGCCTTGTTCAATCATGATTGGTATCTTGAATTTGAGGGCTGAACATTCTTCAGTGTCATGTCCTTGAACGTTTGAATAAAATGCACAATTCTTGGATGGATCAAAGTTTTGAGGTGGATGCTCAGAGATAAATCCTTTCCTTGGTTGTAGAATACCTTTGGCTTTCAATCTATCAAGTATGTCAACTAATGGCCCATTCGAAGGAGTGAAAGAGCAGATTGTCGAGGGTTGCACTGTGCTCGGGGAGATTGCTTCTGAAAGTTCTGTTGAAAATTTTGTTTGTGATTAGTCTTGAGGTACATGCTCCTAAAGTTGGAATGGGCATAATTTTCGAAATATGATTATTGTCATAGCATTGTGGCTGGTGCGTAGTCGTAGCAACTGGAATCTTTTCTTTCTTTTTACATCGCAGGTTTTTAGGTATCTCTTGATGGAAGGTTTGGTTAGTAGCTTGAGTTGTCGAACCATCCATAACTCTCCCTTCCTGAATGCTACATTCTAGCTCTTTCCCAATTCGGATCAAATCGGAGAAATTGCGTGCACAAGTGCGAGCAGCTTATCAAAATATATGCCTTCTTGAATTTGAATGAAGGTAGATCAATTCTCCCTAAGGCAATGGAGGATGTATTTTTGAAGCTTCTAATCTCCATCGCGTGGCATACTCTTGAAAACATTCATGCGGCATTTTCTTTATTTTTAGCAAATCATTCATATGCAAATCACGTCCAATGTTGAACTCATATTGCTTAACAAAATTGCGAACCATATCTTCCCACGCACGCCATTTGTTAAAGTCTTGTCTGGTGTACCAAATGAGTGCTGATTCGGACAAACTTTGAATGAATAATCTCATTCGAATGGCTTCATTATATCCAAGACCAATCAATATGCTGCAGTAATCTTTTAAATGAACAATGGGATCTCCTATCCCATTAAAAGTGTTGAACTTTGGCAGCTTGTACCCTGGCGGAAGCTCACCATATGGATGAAAACACAAATCTTCATATCTCAAACTTTGATAATTTCTTGATTGAAACTCTTCTTCAATGGATTTCTTTAGATTGTAGAGCTCATTATCAAAATCCTTACGGTTGTTTGGCTGGATTTCACATTTATCATATTGGCACAATGTTAATTGGTCTTGCTTATTTTCTCCAAAAGGAATTGCGATTGTGGAAGGCTGGATATTGGGCATCATCATAACTTGATTGGGATTGTAGGTTATTGGTATTTGTGGAGAGATTGCATAATTAGGAGTTGGGCAAGGAGATATGGTTAAGCAAATATTTTGGGTGGAGCTGGAAACGGAGGTTGTATTTGGAAGTAGGTCGAAAGTGTTTCTGAGTTTAACCAACACGTTTCTTCGTACCACATTCGCCTTGGTACCATCAGTATGTGCTTGCAATAGTCCCTTACTAGTGTTGAAATCTTCAAATCGGTCTGCCATTATAGCCTCGTCCTATATGCAGATTCACAACCAAAACAGTGTTCAATGCTAGGCAACCTTTAAAGGAAAAATAAATCTTTACAAACAAAAATAAAGTGTTAGCGTATTCATCATAATGAAATAAATGCATAAAAATAATAGAGTGTATGAGTAGATAGACAATTCATGATATGGTTAAGTAGGAGCCTTATACGGTAGCCTATGGTGCAAAATGGATGGACGAGAATGAATTTTTATCTAGAGGGCTCTAACGCTCGAAACTTGTTGACATGGAAGAAAATTAATTTGAAATTTTGTGAAAGGTTGACTCATGTCGAATATCAAAGCTTTAACTTTATCATAGGTTCTCGCCATTGCCTGACTCTGGTGTACTTTTAACATAATGCCCCAGTCTTTAGGAAGTTTCTTATGGCTACTCCATGGCATAATGTCTCTTTTAAACATACTCAACTTGCACGCCAAGAATCTGCCCCAGCTTCTTTCATGAAGCAAAAAATGAAAATATTGCTATAATGAGACCGAGCCTTATATATACTGCCTACGTATCCCACCATGGGAATCAGGTCAAACGTAGTTCCAACATACATAAAGGATTTTGCTAAAATATGACCGAACCCGATGAGGATTGCCTACATATACCACCAAGGGAATCAGGTCCGACGTAGTTCAATTACATACAATTAAGAATCTAAAATTTTAAAAATAAAAATGTCGATCCCAAAAGCATATTTTATCCGACAAGAATCAAGCCGGTCATAGTTCGTTACAAGGATGGATGCAAAAGATGATCAATTAACCATACAAAATGATATTGGTACTTCAAAAACTAAATCTTAGTTCACGATTCCCAACTATTATTCTTCTGGGAGGTGCTTCTACATGCTCAATTCTTCTACATTGCTTGGTCATAGAGAAGAGCTGAATTACCACATTGCGGATACGCTACTTGGGCGAAATTCTGTATAGGGATGACATATGGAGGCTGGTACCACATAGATTGAGGGGGAGGCGCCAGTCTCTGAATGACTTTACCATTATCCAACAGCTTCTAGATTTCCTCTTTCAGGCAATGACACTCATCTGTTGTATGGCCTAGCATGCCCGAGTGAAATGTGCAGCTCTTGGTTGGATTGAAATGAGGTGGAGGACTTTTTTCCGGTTTTGGTTGCATGATACCAACTAATCCCAATCTCTCGAAAATGATAGAAGGTGGTTCACTCAAAAGGGTAAAATTTTGGGATTTTCTTATCTTGGGTGCTGATGGTGGAGGGTTTATGCTTCATCAATCACCCATTTCCCTTTATCCTCGAGGCGTGCCTCAACCGTCTTGCCAAGATTTAAAGTAGATCCTACTGCCTTTTCTTGAGGTTCGTTTGCTTTCAAAATCTGAGGAGACTCCATGGATTATCTCTTCAACGAGCTGCATCTGTTAGTAGTATTGGTGGATAGCCTATATTGCTTGACAAAGTCCTTTACTAGGTCATTCCAACTGAACAATTTCCATGTGTCTTGCTTCGCATACCATATCAATGTTGGCTCTGTAAGCGTCCTAACAAAGAGCCTCAGTTTAAATTCATTGCCTTTCCCTATGTATGCTAGCCAATCATGATATGCCTTCAAATGATTTTGAGGACAACCTAACCCGTTATACATTGGAACATCAATGAAATTGCGTGTATCCTTGTTTCATTTTCTGCCTCAACTAAGTCTGAATCTGGTTGTGAGGCATGATTATTTGTCAAATGATCATGGCGAATCTCTGCATTGAGTTGTCTTCCAATATACTCTCTGTCTTTACTTGTCTCTGTCAAGCTACTGAATGCCTTCTCTAGCAAGAAAGAGTGCAGATTTGGAAAAGACTGGGCATTACACTCATAAGTGGGAAGTGTAGCTGTGCGAATCGAAGAGTAGCCTTTTTCGTTGAACGTGTCCTTAAGATCAACTATCATCTCCTTAATGCCATCAATTTCTTGCTCCATTTGCGCCACTTTTGCTTCAAGCTTAGCAATCTTATCTTGGTATGATTCTGTTTTCTCGCCAGTAGATTCCTCTTCAACTAAGTCAATTACTACGATTTGGTCAGCCATATCGTCCTTGAAGTTTCCTTTGCTTTGATGTTCAACTTAAGTTAACCTTTGGAGGAAAACAGAATATTTATATGGTAAGCACTAAAGCTAATGGTAGAACTTTTAAGAATGTTTTCTAAGAAATCAATGGGTCGAGTTTTATTAATAGGGATACATATAAGAGAAGCCAAAAAAGAATAATAATAATAATAATAATTTGTTAGTATTTGGATATAGACAAGCCTGAAATCAAAATAACTGAAAAGGTTGTCGAGGCCTGGAATATTCTAAAAAGAATTCTCATGGAAGTACCCTAAAAGTTTTAGTATTGGCAAATCATAAAGTGGTCGAGGCCTGGAATATTCTAAAAAGAATTCTCATGGAAGTACCCTAAAAGTTTTAGTATTGGCAAATCATAAAGTGGTCGAGGCCTGGAATACGGTGTCAACCATTTTGAGAGTTATGGGATGGTCCCTCAACACGCATGCCAAAACTTAGAATTAGCAGGGTGCGTGAAGATTAGTCTCGACGACCCGAATATTTGAATAGATGATAATTTAGAATAATTTGTCGATGCAAATTGGCCAAATAGTGGCCTTATATTGCTTGGTAGATTGCACAAATTTGGACATCTACCAATTTGTAAATGAGAGTTGGCACGAAGGTTGAAATTCTAAAATATAGGTAGAATGCTAAATAAATTTTAAGAAAAAATAGAGCTATGAGAAAAGATAGAAGTTTATGCTTGTGTGAAAAGGACATGNTCTCGGAAAATTAAGTGGGCAAATTATTTACCTAACCATAAGCGATTACACTATTTTTTAATGAAATCTTACTATACACCTTGTTAGCTAAAGACAATTCTTAAAGCTAGTTAAAGGCACGAATATTGAGTGATTTTAGGATGGACCGAGCTTTGTTGAAAAGTTTGCGGACAAAATATTCTACCTTATAAATAATAGAAGATCATGCTCAAAGACTAAAAGATATCTTAATTAGATTCCAAGAATGAGAGTGGACCTAAGCGGTGCTCTAGAGTTGTTAAAGAGCGCTAAGCGCAGAATAATTGATGGCTATTATTATTATTAAGTTGGGAAGATGATATATAAATAAATAAAAGAAAAAATATATGAACGAATAAAGTATGCATAAAAATGTAAGCAAGTTAGATAGGCAAAACAACAAATGATGTTAGTTAAAAATAATAAGCAAATAACAAATAAGCTATATAACAAATAAGCAAGTAAGCAAGAAAATCATGTGAAACATTCCAAAGCTTAACAAATAATAGTGCGTCCTAATATAAGGGACACTTTTGTGCCAGAAGTAGGCCTAGCGTGTATTAAAGGACAAATATGTCATTATGTGTCATTCAATCGCTTTAATTAATTAAACAATTCTATCTTTTCAAAATAATAATAATAATAGTAATAATAATAATAATAATAATAATAATAATAATAATAATAATAATAATAAAGTAAATAAATTGCTTAAACCCTTCTTCTTCTTTTTTGTAATAAAAATTTAAAAGAAAGTATAATAAAAGATATTTCGCCATGTTTATACTTCTTGATGTTATGCTCAATTATGTCATTTGAAAATTTTCATATATCATCAGAAAATTAGTTATGCTCCATTACCTAGGATTTAATTAATTTAGAGTAAATGGTCCATATAATTGGCATATTCACCCCTCAAATACTGCACATATGTGATAAGGTGTCACTTGAGGTTGAAACCTCACTTGGACATTTAGGTGAGGTTAACTAATGGATTATAATATATCTCGGGCATTAAATCGCCTAAGGTTAAAATGATGCATGCTCTTAAAAGGGTGTTGGTTTAGCTCTATCTTAAATTGACTAAGAGTGTGTTTTCTAGACTGGTCTTCTCCCAAGTGGACAACTTGAGAGTGGAAAGTCGTGACTGGTGACTGCACCGCTGATCTACTTACTCACGAACTTTCCCCTAAAAGGTATTTTTGAAAAGTGCACGGCCGCAAACCACGTAACCGCTAGGTGTGTGCTTAGTGTGAGTTTTCCAAAAGTGGAGGAAGTGAAACGGGATGACAATTTATACAAAGCAATAAGTATATATAAACAACAATTTATCATATAAGGAAACTCATATAAGGATCATAAACAATCACAAACACACAAATAAATTTATTATTAACCTAAGTTTGTTATGGTTTAGAACCTAGAATCCCCAGCAGAGTCGCCATGTTGTTATACCCCATTTTAACATGGCTCCAATTAGAGTATAACATATTGATAACTTTGAGGTTTAATTAATTAAGAGAGTCGCCACCTAATTATTTTAAAGGTGAACTAGGACACATATCTACTAAATAATGGTTAAAGTTAACTCTGTTTTTTACGGTCTGCTTAACCTTAAGATTATGGACAAGGGTTCTAATTAATCCTATAGGGAAGGTTGTTAAGGCACCCTATATGATCCGTTAATTACGGTTAACCGGTCAAATTTAGATTAACTAATAAGATTAAGTGTAAATAATTAATAGTTTATGAACCTACACAAATGTTAATCTCATAAAAATGTTTTAAACTCCCAAGTTTCATAAAAATGTTATTTTTAGATAAAAGTATTCAACTCCGACACAAAAAATATGAAGGCTCTGTTATGGCTATAGGAAAATAGAGACCAAGAGGCAGAGAAGCTTAAAGCTAGATTTTTAATAGAGTAAAGGTGAAGATAAACCATGAGAAATCAACCCAACAATGAAGTATTTTTCTTGTGAGATAGGATGGGGCGCCCAACCATCTCCTATAACAGCTCCAAACAATGGTATTTATAGGGAAAAGCATTTGAATTTCGGATTTCAAAATAAGTCAAATGGATCCATTTGAATTCGATTTTTGAATTCATAAGACAAATGAAAAACTCAGCTTTTCAGTGAGGTTGTAGGGAAATTGACCAAAATCTGGTGCAGAGAGACGTTGGGTCAAGGTAAGGACGAAATTTGTGCGAAAATGGTGTGTACTACTTCTGCCCAAAGCTGAAAGGTACTGAATTTTAGCATGAAAGAGGAAAAAGGAAGAAGAAGGGGAGGAGCGTCTTTTTTTTTAGGGAGATACGCAGATGTCTTTTACTAGGGCTAAGAATTAGGGAGTGGGATAGTTAAAGAGGTATTCGGCTTATGGGTTGAGATTTAGGTGGGCTTGGAACATGGACTTGACCGAATTGGGCCTGAAATTGTCCTGAAATTTCTTTCTTCCTAGTATTTCTTTGGGTTTCTAACTTTAATAAAATATTTTAATAATTATATTATATAATACTATGTATATTAGCATATAAAATATCCATTACACTAATTGATAAGTATAAGACTCTAATGTTCTTGGAACAAATATTTATAAAGCGTAAGATTAAAGAAACATTACTATTTAACTAAATAAAGGAAAATGATATACTTTTTCCACAAAAGGTGATAAGAACGAATAAACGAATTAATTAATTAATGAATGAATGAATGAATGAATGAATGAATAATAATAATAATAATAATAATAATAATAATAATAATAATAATAATAATAATAATAATAATAATAATAATAATAATAATAATAATAATACTCTAATACTAATACTAAAATTAAAAATAATAGTAGTAACAAATGTAACATCAATAGTAGTAGTAAAGTATATAAATTATTAATAACTTAAAATCTCAAGAAAATTAATTGGAAGCAAGGATGGACAAAATTGGATGTCAACATCATGTGGAGCAGATAATTTACTCTTATAATCTTGAAAGAGATCATAACAATTGGATCGAACTTCTTGAATTTTAGCTGAAGCTTCTTCACCATAAATTAGTAGAAGAAAGAACTCTACTAACCTCATCTTGTATCGTGGATCAAATATTGCAGCTACTCCCATCAAAATATGCACATCCTCCCAATATTTTTTAAATTTCAACAACATCGCAGATGCCATAGTGCTAATCACAAGATTAAACTCATTCACCCAAGATTTCAATTCTATCTTAATTTCACAAACTTTTGTAAAGTATTGACTAGAAGTTGGATATTGAGTTCCTGAAAACTGTTCAGTGATATGATAAAAAAGTTTGAGCTTATCATAAACATCTTCCGCATTACTCAATTGCTCTTCAGTTGGATAATAGTGATAATTTGTGTCAGTTAGACTCAACTTGTTAAACACCTCTTTATATTCTATAGCTGTTCTCAACATTAAACATGTTGAGTTCCACTGAGTAGGACAATCATACTCCAACTTCTTATTACAAGAACAATGTACCAAACATGCGGCTCTTCAAACCTCTCAATTCTGCCAGCTGATCCACTCCAATACAAGACACTATCACGCACTTTGCTAATACTATCTCCTATCACATTTAACCCTTCTTGCACAATCAAATTTAAAATATGTGCAGCACAACACACATGAAATACTCGACCACTCAACAACAGATCTTTTTTATTAAGTTTCTCATCCAATAAAGTTTTAATCATAGCATTGTTTGTGCTAGAATTATCAACTGTGGTATTTGATATTTTTCGTTCAAGATTCCAATCAAACAAATAATTAACCAAAGCACCACACAAGACTCTATCTTTATCATGTGGGTCAAGGATATAAGAAAATCTCAGAATATGACTTTGAAGCCTCCATGAATCATCAATGAAATGACCAGTAATAGCCATGAACCCTTTTTTGTTACTATTGGAAGTCCACATATCAGTTGTTATTGCAATTCTACTCGTGACTTTATCCAACAACTTAGAAGTTTGCGATTTAAAATTGTCAAAAAAAATTATTATGTCATTTTTTATTGTATTTCTAGAAACCATCTTAAACATAGGCTGGAGACTCGCAACAAAGTTCCTAAATCCTACATGATCAACTATAGAGAGTGGATACTCGTGTAAAATAATAGCATGTGCAAGTTTTTTACGTGCAACATCTTGATCAAAATAACCACCCCCAGTATCACCCTCATTTTGTACATCTCTTGGCCTATTAGGACACTTAGGACACTTAGGTATGTGATCTAACATAGATTTTGTACCACAATTTCTAGCATTTTTATAACGGCGATTGCAATACTTACAAACACCATATGGAACACCATTAAACTTCATCAGCTCGAAATGATTACATGCTCGGGAATATCTCCTTTTTGCCATTTCAACAACTTCATCAGGTTGTAAAGGCCTTTGACTCTCGTCGTCTAAGGAAATAACATTAGAAGAAGAAGCTGGCAGATTCTCTTCATTTTGATATGCCATGATTACCTATTTCAAATATTCACATAATTAGCTTGGAATAGGTAAAAAATCAAATAAAAAGCAAGAAATGTGGTATACTTTAAAGAACAAACCGTCATAATGAAAAGATCAAAAGGAGGGAAAAAGAAGTGAAAATGAAGCACTATACAAACAGTTCAGGAATCTTGAAAAAGATTGGGACAGTTTCAAGAAATCCAATTACAAATCACTAAATTTTCCTCAAATTTCTGCAAGATTAGACTCTTCTAGTACTAACCTGCATTGAATAATCGACAGTAGCTAGGATTAAGAAGACCGAACAGGGATTGTATATTCACAACTTCATAACAACTAGTTCACAATATCTTCTGACAATATTCAACATTAGTAGTATAATTTTAGATTTAAGGTTTCTGGATAATTTGGTATTTAGAAATCATCGTGTTATTTCTTCTTCTTTAGTTATTTTATGTCACAACCCAAATTTCCCTCCGTTGGGTACCGTGATGGCACCTAGTCTTAGGGACTAGGTAAGGCTAATATTTTACTGAGCATCAACAATAATAAAATAAAACATAGCAGTCTCGATATGGAAATCTTGACAGAGTTTACATTTTCCCAAAACCCATAAATACAAGTCATAAGCTTTATGAATTCTTTCTACCAATCTAAATACAACTGTCCAAAAATGAATAAGTACAGTTGAAATAAATAGGAAGGTGACTCCGAAGCCTGCGAACACAACAACAGGTTTACCTTGAGTCTCCTCAACAAAGATCCACATAGCTAGCAACGGTAAATACCTGGATCTGTGCAAAACAAAAATGCACAGAAGAGTAGTATGAGCACACCACAGCGGTGCCCAGTAAGTATCAAGACTAACCTCGGTGAAGTAGAGACGAGGACTAGTCCAGACAGCCACTAGTCTAATAAGCAAAAGGCATAAGTAGTAATGATCGAAACAAAATATTTATCTAAAACCTTCAAATGTAATTAACGACATGAAAATATAAAGTGGAAGGAAGTGCAGCAATTAAAACAACGGAACAGCATAACAGAAATACGCAAGAAGTAAGGACAACACGCAAGCCAAAATCGAAAATCACAATACCATAAAACACTCAAAGTTCAGCACTGCATCAGCTTACTCACATCAAGCTTTAGCAAATAAGCTTAATAAAAATCGGTCGAATCTTCGAGTAAAAACCTTTAAATCGTGAGTTTATATCGAGAGCTTTTGAAAATATAATCCTTTCAAGTTATAGGAAATCTTCTTTGAAACGTGTTTTTTTTCTAAATGTATATGTATATATCTTTATAGAAAGAAATCATTAGAACATAGTTCCCTTAAAATACGTTGTATAAAATATATTTTTCCCAAGTACTGCTCCTTCAAATATCATTTGTTAAAATATACTTTTCTGAATACTGCTTTCTCAAATATCTTTTGTTCAAATATACTTTCAAAATAGAAGTCCTTCGGACATAACTTTTAAATCCATATCTCCTCAATGATAAACCACTGGAACTCAGTCTGTAATCCCAATTTAAATATGCAATGCAATACAGGGGAAAGTCTCAGGTCTCGGCCCGACACTCAGGATGCTGCTCAAGAAACTATTGCTACTATTGTGGCTTAAGGCAGAACAAAAAGGGCTTCAAATCAGAAAAGGAAGGGTAAATCCACAAAGGGGGTTCAAGTACCCCGGGTTGAACAGGAAGAAGGGGTGGAGCATGATGATCCAGTACCTCAGGATCCAGTGCCACCCCCAACAACAACTCCGGCTTAGACAACTATATCTCCAGAGGTGAGTCAGATGTTTAATACAATCAACAGCGCTATGGAGATGTTTAAAGCCTTCATGGCAACCAGAATGAGAGAAGAGATGATATTCCACCTCAATCAAATACGGATGAATTTTTGAAGTTGAGTCCTCCAGTGTTCCATGGTTCTACAGTTGATGAAGATCCAATGTTTTGGTTGGAGGGTGTCAAGAAAGCCCTCCGAGCGATGAAAGCATTTGATGATGAAGCTGTGGAGCTGACTGCTTACCAGCTTAGAGATGTTCTTGCGCTTGGTTTGAGATATGGGAAAAGGAAAGAGATGAAGATGATGGTCCACCTACTTGGGAAGAATTTGAAAGGGCCTTCATGGCTAACTTTATCCTAGAAGAGGATAGGGAAGCTAAGGCTACAGAGATCGAACAGCTCAAGCAAGGGAATAAAAGTGTGCAAGAACACTACATGGAATTCATAAGGTTGGCTAATCATGCTCCTCACATGGTTCAAACAGAAAAACCAAAGATTCGCAGGTTTGTTGGTGGTTTGGTTTATCACATTAAGAATACGACATTAGTTGCAGCAGTAGGGATGACAGCCTTCTCCTCTGTTGTGGGATTCACCAAGCACTTAGAAAAAGACAGACAACAAAGGAGAGAAGAAAAAGAGCATAACAAGAAAGCCAGGACAACGGGCAGGTTTAATGGTACATCCAGCGGAAGTAGAAGGGATTCCTCTGATAAGAAGTCATTAGCACCAGCTCAGTTTAGTCATCAGTCAGGTGGTGGGTCTTCCTTCAGACGTACTCGGAGTTATGGAAACAAGTATTGCCAGAATCAAAATTTCAGGACATCATCCTCACATAGCCAGAGTCATGCTGAGCAACATTCACACCAACAAGGTCTTTGTGGAACCTGTAAGTGACAACATTCAGGCCAGTGCAAGTTCTGGTTTCAGGGTTGCTATCATTGTGGAGAGATTGGTCATATAAGGGCCAACTGCCCAAAGTTGCGACATAATTTCAGTGGTGGATCAACTCGTCCTTCTAGTTCCTCAGCTACTGCAGTTGCACCACCTCAGGCTCGTGGTTCTCATAATTAGACCGGGTATGGGGCAAGCAGAGGTCCAGATCGAGTTACTCAGGGAGGGGGACAACCCTGTTTGTTTGCTACACTTGATCGTCAGAGTGTAGAGGCATCTGCAGAAGTTATTACAGGTATACTTTTAGTTTGCTCACATAATGTTTATGCAATAATGGATCCAGGTTCAACGTTTTCATATGTGACTCCATACTTTGCAATTAACCTCGGGCTAGAACCTAAACAACTTAGTGAGCCATTCCAAGTATCTACCCCAGTTGGCGAGTCAGTGAAAGTCACGAGAGTCTATAGAGGTTGTATAGTTTCAGTCCAAGGTCGCAACACCAAGGCCGATCTCATAGAATTAGAAATGGTGGATTTCGATGTGATTATGAGTATGGATTGGTTGTCTTCCTGCTATGCCATGTTAGATTGTCATGCCAAGATAGTCAGGTTCCAATTTCCAAATGAAGAAGTCTTAGAATGGAAGGGTAGTTCAGCATCACTTATAGGTAGGTTTATTTCTTACCTTAAAGCACAACGAATGATCGGTAAGGGGTGTCTCGCTTATTTGGCTCACATTATTAATCTAGAATCAGAACCACCAGCTCTTCAGTATGTGCCAGTTGTTAGAGAATTTTCAGAAGTTTTCCCAAATGACCTTCCCGGGCTTCCTCCTGAAAGAATCATAGAATTTGGCATTGATCTCATGCCAGGAACTCAGCCCATATCTATACCTCCTTATAGGATGGCTCCAGCAGAACTTAATGAGTTGAGAGAACAGTTGAAAGACCTTCTTGATAGGGCTTCATCAGGCCGAGTGTTTCACCGTGGCGTGCCCCGGTCCTGTTTGTCAAGAAAAAAGATGGGTCTCTCAGAATGTGTGTCGACTACCGGCAGTTGAATAAAATTACCATTAAGAACAAGTACCCACTGCCAAGGATTGATGATTTATTTGATAAACTTCAGGGTGAAAAGTACTCTTCTAAAATAGAATTGAGGTCGGGGTACCATTAGTTGAGAATCAGAGAAGAAGATATATCTAAAACAACCTTTAGAACTCGCTACGGACACTATGAATTTCTAGTGATGTCCTTCGGGTTGATAAATGCTCCAGCTGCATTCATGGACCTCATGAACAGAGTTTTCAAGACATTCCTTGATACCTTTATTATCATGTTTATAAACGGTATTTTGGTGTACTCTAAGAGCAAGGAAGATCATGCAGAACACCTCAGAATAGCCTTGCAGACCTTGAAGAAGAATGAGCTTTATGCCAGATTTTCAAAATGTGAGTTCTGGTTGCAGTCAGTGGCATTCTTTGGCCACGTTGTATCTAGTGAAGGCATAAAAGTAGACCCTCAGAAGACAGAAGCAGACAAGAACTGGCCTAGGCCGACAACGCCAACCGACATCAGGAGTTTCTTGGGGTTAGTTGGCTACTATAGAAGGTTTGTAGAGGGGTTTTCCTCACTTGCAGATCCATTAACTAAGTTGACTCAGAAAGCAGTTAAGTTCCAGTGGTCAGACGCTTGTGAGCAGAGTTTTCAAGAATTAAAGAAGAGGTTGACCACTGCACCTGTGTTAACCTTGCCGACATGTTCGGGTGGGTTCACAGTGTATTGTGATGCCTCTAGAGTGGGTCTTGGTTGTGTTCTTACGCAAAATGGAAAAGTTATTGCCTACGCTTCGAGACAGTTAAAGAATCATGAAAAGAACTACCCCACCCACGACTTGGAGCTTGCAACAGTGGTGTTTTCATTAAAATATGGCGACACTACCTTTATGGAGAGCATTCTGAAGTGTTTACATATCAAAAAAGCCTCCAGTACATTATAAAGCAAAAAAGAATTAAATTTGAGACAAAGAAGGTGGCTCGAGCTATTGAAGGATTATGACATCAATACCAGCTGGAGGTCGAGGCCGTGGTCGAGGCTGTGGCAGAGGGAGGGGTGCAGCCCGCTTAGCAGCCAGGGCAGTACCTGTGGACCCTTCCACTGCTCAGGATCAGGTCCCCGCAGTTGAGATCCCAGGGGGAGAGGCTCAGGCACCAGCAGTGCCCATTGTGATTCCGGTCTTCATGAGACCCTAGCCCAGATTTTGACGGTGTGCACCAGCATAGCACAGGTCATCACCATGTCTACTACTATTGCTACTTCTCAGGTTGGGGGAGGCACTCAGACTCCAACTGCCCGGACACCTGAGCAGGTTACTCAGGGGGTTCAGACACCGGGGACAGTTCCAATCCAGTCGGTTGCCCCAGCCCAAGATTTTGTGGTCTCAGCTTTGACAGATGACGAGCAGCGCAGGTTAGAGAGGTTTAGTAGAATCCAGCCTCTAATTTTTAGTGGTACTGAGGGCGAGGACACCAGGGCTTTTTGGACAAGTGTCAGAGGATCCTTCGCACAGCAAGAATACTGGAGGCTAGTAGGGTCCCATTTACTACCTTCCAGTTCGCAGGATCTACACTCGCTTGGTGGGAGGCCTATGAGAGGCGTAGACCTGCTGATGCAGTGCTCCTTACCTGGCGTCAATTCTCCATTCTATTCCTGGAAAAGTATATACCGCAGTCCCATAGGGAGGAGCTGCGCAGGGAGTTCGAGCAGTTGTGCCAGGAGGACATGACCGTGACGCAGTATGAGATGAGGTTCTCCGAGTTGGCCCGTCATGCTATTTGGCTAGTTCCCGCGGATAGGGAGAGAATCAGGAAGTTCGTTGATGGCCTCACTTATCATCTTTGGATTTTTCTAACTAGGGAGAGGGTATCTGGCGCTTCTTTTGAGGAGGTGGTTGACATTGCCAAAGAGATTGAGTCGGTTTGCCGCCAGGAGTGGATCGAGAGGGAGGCCAAGAGGTCTCGAGGATCTGGGAGTTTTGGTGGGGTTCCTTCAGGGGGAAGCCTCAGCCCGGCAGAGGCCGTCCATTCAGGCAGGCTCAACCAGGTCGCTTAGGTTATCGTGGTGGATCAGTTGGTCATGATCCTCATAGTTCGCATCAGGTGCAACCATCTTTCAGTGCCCTAACAACTCAGAGTTCATCTTGGGCAATATCGTTCAGAGTTTATCTATGCCTAGTACTTCCAGTGGTTATCCTGATGCTAGGGGTTCCCTTTAGTCCCCAGTGCCATTCTCCGAGAGAGGTTGCTTTGAGTGTGAAGAGGTGGTCCATATTAAGAGGTTTTGTCCTCGTCTTGCGGGAGGTACTTATCAGTACATGAGTCAGCCCACGTTTTCAGACTCAGTAGATGCACTGCCCGCCCAGGCAGTTAGAGGTGGGGGTCAGGCAGGTAGGGGTCTCCCTAGAGGGGGAGGTCGATCCAGTGGTGACCATGCCCGATTTTATGCATTTTCAGCCAGACTGAATGAGATGGCTTTTGATGCCGTGATCCCAGGTATTGTTTCAGTCTGTCACGAGAAGCTTAAGTTTTTAATTAATTCCAGTTTTTCATATTCACATGTTCATCATATTTTAGTCCATTCTCTGGATATGCCCCGTGAATCTTTTATTACATCTGTTCATGTGCTCGCCCTTGTGGGTGATGTTGTTGTTACGGGCCGCGTGTGTCGGTTGTGTGTGGTACCTATTGGGGGTCTGGAGACCCGGGTGGATGTTCCATTTCTGAGTATGGTCGGTTCGACATAGTTTGATCAGATAGATGATGATACTTTTAGGTATGACTTGATGTAAATGTTTTCCACCGAATAGGATTGTTGGAATCCGTAGAGTTTGGACGTATTAGTTGGGTTCTTTCAGATTCGTGTGATTTGGTTCAGGTGTATACGGTGTGTGGAGGCGTGATTCTAATCTTGTAGATGAGTTCTGACGTGAAATTTGGGTTCTAAGGCGTAGGAATTAGGTTGGATATAGTGGCATTCGAATGTGTTGTATTATTAGATCGATGTGGGGTAAGGTAACGTGGGGTCGACCCCGGGTGTGTTCATGGTAAGGTTATTCGGCGGTTGATGGCTTTTCGAACAACCCTTGCCACATTCGAGGACGAACGTTTGTTTAAGAGGGGGAGAGTGTAATGACCCGGTCGGTCATTATGTAGAACCTGCATTATAATTAATGTTCTTGACTTGTCATAGGTTGGTTATACTGTTATTGATGTATTAGAGTTGGTAGGCTTGAAATCGGAATGGTTGTAGTGAGAGTTTAGTGGCTTAGTCTTTAAAAAATAGCCTTAAAGTTGGAAAAGTCAACTGAGAGTTGACTTATTGGTAAACGACCTCGGAATGTGTTATGGCTCGGATAGCTTCGTTAGGTGATTTGGGACTTAGGAGTGTGTTCAGAATATCTTGGTGAGGACCGGTGTAGAATTAGGCTTGAATTGTCGAAAGTCAGTTTTTGGTGATTTCCGGTCGGCAGTGGAAAATAGGCTATTAGGGTCGGAATGGAATTCCGACAGTTGGAGCAGGTTCGTAATGTCATTTTGGATATGTCTGTAAAATTTCAGGTCAATCAGAGTTGTTTTGGATAGTTTCGACATCATTGGTGGATTTTAGAAATTGAAAGTTCTTAGGCTTGAATCCTATGTGATTTTTGTGTTTCGATGTTAGTTTTGGTGTTTTGAGAGTGAAACTAAGCTTGAATGATCAAATGTAACGTGTTAGTATGTTTGGTTGGGGTCCCGAGGGGCTCGGAATTGATTTCGGATGGTTAACGGGAAGTTCGGAGTTGGAAATTGCAGCATAAAGCTGCTGGTGTGAAATAACAGTGATTTCCGCACCTGCGGAAGTTTGGCCGCAGGAGCGAAAGAAGGCTCCGCAGGGGCGAGATTTGTCCAGCCAGAGAAAAGTCGCAGATGCGGATAGGTGGCCGCACCTGCGAAGACGCAGCTGCGGAATGTGAGTCGCAGGTGCAGAGTCAGGTCGTTTAAGGAAAAGTCGCAGGTGCGGTTAGTGGGACCGCAGGTGCGGTCCCGCAGGTGCGTGAAATTGGGCACAGGTGCAGAACCCTTGGGCAGAAAGTATAAAATAAACCCTCCGCGACTTAAACTCTTTTTACACCAGTTTTGTACGGATAGAGAGCTTTGGGGCGATTTTTGAAGAGGGAAATCAGTTTTTATTCATAGAGGTAAGTATTTTGATCATTAAAACTCGTTTATGGGTGATTATAAAATACAATCTCAGCATTTAATTCATGAAAATTAGTGGGAAAAGGTGGGTTTAGGGCTTGAGATTATGAGACCTTTAGGGATTGATTTGAGAGGTCAAACGAACTCCGATTTTTGAATTTTTTATATGTATGGACTCGTGGGATGATGAAGAACATTTTGGTATAAAATTTGTCGGGTTCCGAGACGCGTGCCCGGGGGTCGAGTTTTGACTAATTTCGAGTTTTGAGCTAAATTTGGTACTTTTCAATTGGAATTCATTCCTTAAGCATAATTTGATGATAAAAATTTGAACTTGATAGATTTGGAGCACTCAGCGGCCGAATTTAGAGGGTGTTTAAGTACTTTTTTATTAAATGGAGTGTTTGGCAAAAAAAAAAACTGCTTAAAAAAAGATTAAAAAATGCTTTAAAAAAGCCAAAAGCAAGAAGTTGGTTGATCCCAACTTTTTTTATTTTGGCTTAAAAGCCATTTTAGTTTGACCAATAAAATTACACTTTTGTCCCTTATAAGTTTTTATAATACCAAAATTATCCTCAATCAAAGAAACTATTAAAATTTCTTTTTTTTTCTACACCCCTCCCTATCCCCACCCCACCCCTCGCCCCCACCCTCTGCCCCCACTCCCGCACAAGAAAATTTTTTTTTTTTACTTTTTTTTTATTTTCAAATTTCTGCTTTTTTCTCTACCCCGACACCCCTGCCCCCCTCCCCCCTACTCCCGCACAAGAAATTTTTTTGTATTTCACTTTTTTCGTAATTTTTAAATTTCTATTTTTTTTCCACCCCATCCCCCCTCGGAATGTTTTTTAAATATATTTACAGTTTTTTTTTTTCATCTTTCTTTTTTAATATATTATACTTATATATAATCCCTACTCCTGTAATTAGCTCCTTTATAATGTTAACAACTTTAGGGATATTTTTGTCTTTTTAATAGGAAAAAGTGCTTACTAGCACTTGTTTGCCAAACACTTCAACAACTTTTTTTAAGCTTCAGCACTTTTATCCAAACATGTAACTGCTTATTTATAAAATAAGCTCCAACACTTAAAAGCTGCTTTTAAGCACTTGTGCTTAAAAGCCACTTTTTTAAGTCAATCCAAACGGGCTCTTAGAGGCAAAGGCATTGTGGAATAGTATTTTAGCCGGTTTTGAGGTAAGTAACGTTTCCAGACTTGGTTCTGAGGGTTCGAAACCCCGAGCTAAATGATTTATGACTATTGTTGAGGTGACGCACATGCCAAGTGACGGGCGTGCGTGCGTGCACCAAGTAATTGTGGCCTAGCTTATCCCATGGCACCGCTTAGTGATTATTCCATGATGATATATGTGCTTCTATTAATGTGGTAATTGTGAACAGCCAGCGAACATAAACTCAAACTAGAACCGGTCGGAATCCTTTGAAACCCTTTCAAGGATTCATAAAATAGAAGAGCCACGGAGCATAGAAGGCCAGGTCTGGCCGGAGAATGCATAGAAACATCACAAGGCGGAGTTTATGCCGGTGATGGTGCTTGAGAGCTAGGGTTTGGTTGAGAGGATTTGAGAGAGAAGGGGAAGGGGTGGCGGCGGTTGAGGTAAGGAAATGAAAAGGGTTTGGGGGGTCATTTAGTTTAATTAAGATAAGGGAGATCTGGACCGTTGATCTGAGTGATCAACGGTCGGGATTAAAATGGGGTATTGGGTTGGGCATATCAGATTGGGTTCAAGGTTTTTTGGGCTGGTATTATTAAAGGGTTTTGGGCTAATATAATTGGGTTTGGGGGCTGGTTTAATTAGGCTAGAATTAAAATGAGAGTGGCTATTTGATAAATACCCAACTTAAATTAATTAAAAATAATTTACAAAATAGCTATTAATTATAAAAATGAATTTCATGCACAGTCAATAGTTTAAAAAGTTTATTTAGTATTTAAAAATACAAATGATTAATCTCTGGTGGAAAATGGTACAAAATTATATTATTGGGCTATAATTGCAAATTCAAAAGGTACCAGTTTGGCTAATTATGAAATAATTTGGTCTTAATGGGACCAGGGATAGTAGATTAAACCAAGAAATTCTTTTGAAATCATTAGTGATGCAATTTTGTAATTATTTATTGAAAATAAAATGCTAGATAAATTAGACAAAATATAGTAAAATTATGGAAAAATATCAATCGTTGTTAATGCATGATTTTGAAGGTACATATGCAATTTTAAAAATATTTTCGGAAAAATTGGGTCTCAACATAGATTATAATTATTCTATATGTGTTTAACATGTTGATATTTATGATTTGTTAATTTAACAGCTTCTTGTGATTAGCTTGATTTTTATGAGGCTTTAAACGATAAGTTTATTAAATCATAAATGATACTTGTTGATCTTTGTCCCTAGTTTTTGAATAGTCCCCATGCCTAAGTTCTTATATATTCAATATGAACTTCATGATTCTCATTGACTTGCAGTAAGCTCGTATCTATCTTATTGTACCTATGTAATCTTGTGAGTTTTGGAAGTTGAGTTTACTACCTAATAGTTACGGTTAAAATGAAACATGAACTTGTTCAAGACTAGCCTGAACTTAAAATGTTTTAATACTTTCCCGTTTGCTTGCCTGTGTTTGATAAATTGTTTCTAAGTTACTACTGTAGCCTTTACTTCATTTAGTTATTATCATTATTAAACCAATCATGTTGATTTTATCCCTTAACTAATTATATTGTTGTGATCTTCACTTCTGCATATCATTCCTTGCATCCTACTTTATGATTGAGTTCATTATTTGGTAATCTTAACTGGTATACATCTAAAAGTTTAATGATTCCATATCACTAAGATAAGGTGAACGAATTTAAGTGATTAGATACTTTCCTTATCTACATCTGTATCTACTAACTCTGAGGATGATATCTAGGCTATCATTATAACCTTCTCATGATCATACTCAATTGTTGTATGCATTTATAGGAAGTTGTCTTATTTGCATCAAACTGTCCTATTGTCATGAATCTTTGTTGTATATATATTCTGTTAAAGTTAAGATATGTTCCTCTTCACATGCAAGTCATGATCTTGTTTGGACAAAGTTAACTAGTAATTGTTGCATAACTATGTTTTTTTCCTCGTGATTAGTTGAGATCTTCATATACATGTGTAATTCAAAACTTGTGTAGTACATCCATGCCATTAATATTTTAAGCCCCTGTTGATTTCGTAAAGTTTGCATATATCTATCATTAACCTATCTTCCACAAAAGTAAGATTTAGACATGCTGTTATAATCAATTGATAGTTTTAGGAACTGAAGCGTGGTCACTTCATACTTACCTGCTAAGCTAGACTTATGTTTGAATTAAACTTGTTTGATACAATGTTTCCATTTCAATGAAATTTAGTTATGTAATGTGTAAAGTTTCTCTAATTATATAGGATCACTACCTCATTTGCTTTTCCTATGAACAGTTGACTGAATGTTACGACCCTCCTTGCTTAACTCCGTACGCCATGTTCTATCTTGAGTTATGCTCAGTCCTCCTCCTTATTGTTAACCTAAAGTTGAACTTGACTCTCAAACCTTATGAAGTCTATTTATTGATATTATCTGAACACATTGACTTGCTAATACTGTTAGAAGCATGACACTATTGAGACCTCGGAGTGTCATGTTTGAACCTGTGAATTTGTAGTCATGATGAGAGTTTAATCCCATTCCTGATGACCTTGATAACCTCTCTATAATAATGGTTGACCATGACTGTTGGTTTGAATCTACATTGATGATCCTTAAGGTGCCAAGTAATGTTATTAATACCTGTTTGAATATGTTGTGTCTTAATGATTCATTCCCGCAATAGTATGATTATGAAACTTCTTTTTTATCTATATGTATTCATAAGTCCGCCCCCGTTAGGTTTACTTTATATGTGTTCCTTATTAAGTATCAAAGTAATCTGTATTCCCTTGTATTATTTCATTAAGAGGGAAGTACATATTTTGTGGAAAGTTATACTTTAGTATTTAGTTTGCATTGGAAGGGCCTCATTGTCACTTAAACACGTACGAAAAATATGTCATTAGTGACTAAGGGTATTTGGGAGCGGAATTCGACTTTAGGTTAGGCTGCCCTCCCCGGAACAAGTATGCTCTCAACGATCCAATTTCTCCTATAGGCCGTGATGGCACCCAACATTGCCGCTAGGAAAGCCTACAGTGAACTAACTCTATGATTCTTTCCTTTAAAGATTTGAAATAGTTGATTTTTAGTTGTGCATAAATAAGAAGTAAGCATTTAATAAAAATGAGCGATCAAGATTTTTAAAGCAGTGAGATAAATAAGATAACCCAAAAACCATCAAGTGTCTACTAGCTTAAACCTCCAAAACCTGGTGTCACAAATGTATGAGCAACTAGTAGAATATACAAAAGAGTTCTATGCTACTGTTTGAAATGAAGTAGACAGAAAATACAAGCAAAAAGAAAGACTTCGGCTGCTGCAGAATGGGCTCAGAAGGCAGCTCACCGCAAAGTCTCGGAAATCAAGGATGCGCGTCGGACTGATATCCAGATGCACCTGCCTCAGATCCTGCACATTAGTTCAGAAGTATAGCATGAGTACATAAACAACATGTACCCAGTACGTATCTAGTCTAACCTCGACGAAGTAGTGACGAGGGGTCGACTTTGACACTTACTATGGGCTAACAATAAAAAATCAAAATAATAACTAAGCATGGATTACATAAATATAGCTGAAAACTCAATAACAGGAATAATAAACAATCCTTTTGCTAATAGTAAATCCGAAGTTTATTCCATCATTTAACAATTTATATCTCAAGCCAATGCAAAAATACCAATTATAATTGGTTCCAAAGATTTATTACGCGCAATTTATGCCGAGGTGTACGGCCAGATCCAACATAAAAATATTTAAATTGTGCATTGCCGAGGGTCGAATGGCACGAACCATAGATGCATCTATCTGCTACCGATGCAGTTGGCCCGCTCCACAAAAAGAGAAAATACTTTATAACAGCCAATTCAAGATTTATTAAGAGGAAATTATTTAAAGAAACACCAATTCTCAATAACAGTCAACTGGCACATCCAAGAATTTAAGTAAATAAGATTTGACCTTCTACCATTCCTTTATCAAATTCCAACATGATTTAAGATATTAAGTTAACAAGTAGGGTCAAAAAATCATAAATATAGCATGGTATGGGTCCTAGACTACCCGTACATAAGCATAATTAGTAGCTACGTACGGACTCTCGTCACCTCGTGCATACATAGTGATGTGTGGCTAGAATTCGTGATTTTAAGCATTATATACCTCGCATTTTATGTGCTTTAATGATAAAATACACGTCGTATGTGCTTAATAGGGTTTATTTTATGTGTAGGTGAATTGGAAATGGAAACGGGGCTAAACGGATGCAAATACGTCGAAGAATACGCGAGAGGGGACACCCGGGGGATAGCCAGGCGCCAAGCCAAACAGCCTGGGGCAGCCTGGCGTTACCCAGGCGTTAGACCCATAACGCCTGGGGGGACCAGGCGTTACCCAGGCCTTAGGGCTGTAACGCCTGGCCC
>ML397182.1:0-42710 GCA_005239525.1 Nicotiana knightiana
AATGCGCATAAAATGTAAGGTATATCACATGTTAAACTATGCAATTTAGTCTCGCATCATGATCCTATAGGCTAATAAACCTAGGACCCTTTTATTCCCGTTTTAAAATGATATTTACTTGTTTAAATTGCTTTATGACTAATTCACTAAAATGAGTTTGGCCAGGACCCACCGTTGTGGACCTCGAGGGGTGCCTAACACCTTCCCCTCAACGTAATTTCAAGCCCTTACCCAATGTTGATACCTACTTTTTCTTCAAACTATTTTTAAATTTTGCATATATACCTCAAAATCACTTTTCATAATAATTGGCATTTTTTTCATAATTTTACCAATTTATTTTCCTATTTATTTAGTGTTTTATATTCAATAACTATTCATAAATTGCATTACAAGTAATTTCAAATTATTTCTTGGCTCAATATACCATTCTAGTCCTGTCAAGATTTAATTCTTTCATAAATTATCCAATTTTGGCATTATTTAATTATAATTACAGCAAGTCTACAATTATAGCCTAATCGTATATTTTATACCATTTTAATCACTGATTAGCCGTTTTATATTTTTTAAGTTAGCTAATTAACTTAATTGTACTTATTTAACCTCAATTTCATTTTTTGTATAATTCTTAGCTATTTTATTAAGTATTTATTTAATTTTAATAGGTATTTAACAATTAGCCACATTTATTTAAATTATAGCCTAACTCTAAACCCAACCCACGTGATTTACATAACCCAATCTATCCAGCCTAAAACCCAAATCCTTACCCGTCCCAATTTCAAACCAATCTGAGCCATTGATCAAATTAGATCGACGGCCCAGATATTTGTTACCATAATTAAACCCCAACTCCCCCCCCCCCCCACTCCGACCCCTCGTCTCTCTACTCTCATCTCTCATCTCTCTCTCTCTCTAGTCACTCCTGGAGACTTCTGTCTCTTCAGTTCCGATGAACTCCTTCATCTTCTCCGGCCACTCCTTTGCAGGAGACCTTGAAGCCTTCGTCCTCTTGCCTCTCATGGCTCTCCTATGCAGGTGATTTCCTTCCTAAGGCCCTCAAAGGGAGAGAACCCGATTGCTTACACCCTGGTGTCCCTATTCACTTCAAGCCTCCAAAAGCTTGATTCTAAGAAAGGCTATGACCTCTGAGGCTCAAGCCATTTCTGTTCGAGGTTCTTTTTCGTCCTCTCAGAGGTTTTCTGTAAAACCCTAACATCTTAAACTTCCTATTCTCTTAGATCTACACTAGATCCGGGTTCATTACGAGTATTATTACATTTTTTCTTAAAGGTTTTCCATTTTTTTAAACAAGTTTTTCACTTAGTGTTTCTGAAACCTTTTCTTCAAATGATTTCTCAAAGTTCGAGTGATTTTTATCATATGCTTAAATGTTTTATCACTTTTAATCATGATTTATTATGTTAAAACTTTAGTTTTAACACTGTGTTCTAAATTATGAGCATGTCTTTTTCTTTCGATTTGTATGTGTGTCTGTTTCCCATGAGTAATCCCTATTTCTTTGTGATTATTGCTTCACTATGCTATTGGGTCTTTGATTCTGCTGCTTGTTGTGTGTTCACCCTGCTTGAATCATTACTGTCTTTAATCCCTAAATAATTGTGAGTAACTATACTGATTTTTTATACGATATCCTCTGCTAATTCTGAATGTTTCCTTAGATACACGAGGCCTTCCCTTAATTAGTACCAATTTCGAATCCCTTATTTCTTGTGTGGATACTTTTTACTGATTTCCGACTACTTTCCTTGTTTTTTACAACTTTAAATCATTCTGTCACCTTATTTTGTGGTTGACTGCGCTATTAATTGATTGTTACTATTATTTCCTTAATTAGACCCTAGGTACCTAGCCCTAATTACTTATGTTGTACTTGCAATGTTTGAATTATTACCTTATACCCCGTTATGTGAATTGTTTCCTTATTTGCCACCTCTTCCTTACCGTTTGAAATGACTCCCTAAATTAAGGGAAGACTTGGGCTGATTCTTATTTTACTTATTCTGAGTTCTTAAATTACTTAACAAAACTAATTCCTTCCTTATTAATCATGAATTGGTCCTTCTTTCCTTATTTGCTACCTGATCCTTACCGTTTGAATTAATTCCCTTAACTTAAGGGAGTACTTGCCATAATTTCCTGATTGATTGATTCTGAATTCTTCAATTGTTATGCTAACATGATTCCTACCTTATTTACCTAGCCTTAAAACTATTATATATATGCTCTCTTTAGGACAGAAAAAAAAAAAGACGAAGTGATCTGTTCAAAATCCCTCTCTCACAATTAAAAAAAAAACTCTTTGCTCTCTCTTATGTGCTAACTACTACTATTCTAAGTTAGCCGGCTGCAAGCCAAGGCTAACTATTCTGCATCTCCTACTTCCTGTTTGTGTTACTGCTTTCTTCACTTCACTAATATGTTCTAACTTAGATTTAAGTCCTCAAACCAACATGTTTCTATCACTGTTGTAATTCAGTATGCTTCTAATTTGCTTTTACTTATTATTCAGCATGTATCTAGAATCCTGAACTCCCCTCTACATGTTAAGTTAGGCTTTATTTGTTTATGACCCGCATGTTTCTGTATACTTAGCACCTACTTCTTACGTGAATCTCCATGCTTATGACTGGTACATTAGTTTAATCATGGACTTAGTTGCTTTAGGTGTTAATCTAACTTAGTACTTTACTGTACCCCTAATCCTCTGGACCCTTAGGAGTTTCTGATCGTATGCCTATATGTGTGTCTTCCTGCTACATGTCTGCCCTCACATGCTCTGTATTTTTCCCTCAAATCACATTACCATTGTTTGTGATTGTTGGACTATCCCTTGTCCTTTGTGTGATGTTAAACTTATATTTCCCTCTTCAAAACTGTTTTCTTACTTACCTTTTCTCAAGGTTGTTTTCTTACTTAAACCCCTTTTAAAAATAAAAAGCACTCTCATATATACTCTTAGAAGTCTAGGTTCTGCCCCTTCTGTGTGAGCATTGCCTTGGGACCCTTGATATCCTGTTCCTTAGGTACATGTTTACTGTTTCAACATCCTATTATGGTATTATCATTTATCATATAGAAATCATGATCTAGGATTAAAACGTTACTATAAACCTGTTATTCATGTAAACCAGTTCTAATATCGCTGTAATGTTTTGGTACACCGAATGGACCGATGATTGTCAAAAGGCTTTCGACAGAATCAAGGAATATTTGTCAACACCGCTAGTCCTGGTACCGCCTGAGCCAGGCAGACCTTTGCTACTTTATCTTGCCGTCTTAAATGGAGCTTTCGGCTGCGTTCTGGGGCAGCACGATGAAACAGGAAGGAAGGAACAAGCTATTTATTACCTCAGCAAAAAGTTCACTCCATATGAGGCCCGGTATTCTCTATTAGAGCGTACCTGTTGTGCTCTAACTTGGGTCGCCCAAAAGCTGGGACATTACTTCTGTGCCTACACAAGATATCTCATATCAAGGATGGATCCATTAAAGTACATCTTTCAGAAGCCCATGCCCATTGGCAAGCTAGCCAAGTGGCAAATCCTGCTGAGCGAATTCAACATTGTTTACATGACTCAGAAGGCAGTTAAAGGACAAGCTCTAGTAGACCATCTTGCTGAGAATCCCGTAGACGGAGGATACGAACCCTTGAAAACATATTTTCCTGATGAAGAGTTATCATTTATAGGAGAAGACATTGCAGAATCCTATGATGGTTGGAGGATGTTCTTCGATGGAGCAGCAAACTTCAAGGGAGTCGGTATTAGAGCAGTCGTAGTATCAGAGACCGGTCAGCATTATCTGATATCCACCAAACTCAGGTTCCCCTGCACCAACAACATGGCCAAGTATGAAGCCTGCATCTTGGGGCTCAATATGGCCATTGACATGAACGTCCAGAAACTGTTAGTAATCGGTGATTCAGACTTATTGGTACATCAGGTACAAGGAGAATGGGCAACAAAGAATTCCATGATACTGCCATACCTGCACCATGCATAGGAAATAAGAAAGAGGTTCACAAAGATAGAGATCCAGCGCATCTCCAGAATCCAGAATGAGTTCGCCGATGCATTAGCTACTTTGTCCTCAATGATCCAGCACCCGGACAAGAATTTCATTGACCCTATTCCGATAAAGATCCATAATCAGTCACCTTATTGTTCCCATATTGAAGAAGAAGCAGACGGAAATCCTTTGTTTCATGACATCGATAAGTACTTGGCAAAAGGAGAATACCCCGAGCTTGCAAATTCCACTCAGAAATGCACACTTCGGAGATTGTCCAATAATTTCTTCCACAGCGGAGGAATCCTGTATAGGAGGACTCCCGATTTGGGGTTATTAAGGTGTGTTGACACAAAAGAAGCATCAAAATTGCTGGAAGAATTCATGCAGGGACTTGTGGCCCACATATGAAAAGTTTTGTTTTAGCAAAGAAAATACTCCGAGCTGGTTACTTTTGGATGACTATGGAGACGGACTGCATCCAATATGTTCAGAAGTTCCACCACTGCCAGGTACATAGGGATATCATAAAGGTGCCTCCAAGTGAGCTCAATGCAACAAGCTCACCATGGTCGTTCGCTGCTTGGGTTATGGACATTATTGGACAAATCGAGCCTGCCGCTTCCTATGGCCACAAGTTCATTTTGGTCTCCATTGACTACTTCACTAAATGGGTTGAAGCAGCCTCCTACAAAGCAGTTACTAAGAAAGTCGTGGCCGACTTTGTCCGCGACCGCATTGTTTGTCGGTTCGGAGTTCCAGAGTCAATCATCACCGACAATGGTTCTAATCTCAACAGTGACTTGATGAAAGCTATGTGTGAAACTTTCAAGATCAAACATAAGAATTCCACAGCATACAGACCTCAGATGAATGGAGCCGTAAAATCCACAAACAAAAACATCAAGAAGATACTAAGGAAGATGATAGAAAGGCACAAGCAGTGGCATGAAAAGTTATCATTCGCTTTATTGGGATACCGCACCACTGTCCGCACATCAACAAGGGAAACTCCTTATATGCTAGTTTATGGTACAGAGGCTGTAATTCCTGTCGAAGTGGAGATTCAATCTCTAAGAATTATACAGGAAGCTGAGCTCAGCGATGCAGAGTGGGTAAGAAGCCGTTATGAGAAATTAGCCCTCATAGACGGGAAGAGAATGAATGCAGTGTGTCATGGTCAACTATATCATAACAGAATGGCCAGGGCCTTCAACAAGAAAGTCAAGCCGAGACGATTCACACCAGGGCAACTGGTGTTAAAGAAAATATTTCCACATCAATATGAAGCCAAGGGGAATTTCTCTCCCAACTGGCAAGGTCCGTACATGGTTCATAGAGTGCTGACAGGACGAGCACTCATACTTGCAGAAATGGAAGGAGAAGTTTGGCCGAAACCGATCAATTTAGATGCAGTCAAGCGCTACTATGTGTAATCTTTATGCTTTCTCAGTGATGTAATTTGCAACGCCTGACCTGATTCCCGTTTAAGAGGGGATACGTAGGCAGCCCTATGGGTTCGGTCACAATTCAATAAAAATCTATTTTTCCCCGCAATTGGAAACTGGGGCAGAATTCTGACGAGGACCCTCAAAATTCCGAAGCAAGTTCAGCCAGTCACCGCACGAGCAGCAGTCAGAGGCGCCCACCCAGAAAACTGGGGTAGAATTTTGAGGAGGACCCTCAAAATTCCGTAGCAGGAGAGGTTGCAATGTCTCAAGTCGTCATGTCGTCAGTTCATCTAAAACTATTTTAGATTATATGCTTATATTATACTTTTACAAAATCATGCATATTTATTTTTGAAACAGCTTGTTTAGCAAACGCTAGCCCAATGACACAGACAGTGTCATCATGATCAAGCAAACGAGCCAAGCAGGGCCATCAGGAATGCGAACTAACCTTTCCTCTTTACAAAACTCACGATCTTTCTTTGGATGCAGGCACAAAATTGCAAAATCCCCGAAATATATTATCCTCTCAAAGGACAGACATCGTTCCTCAAACTCTTCACACATGACCGAATTTATTTCCAGCACAAATGATGCTTCAATTATCATAACACTCACGACAAATTTTCACTGTCATTTTATTCATTGCATAAGGCTACCTTTCAAACTTTCGAGACTAAACGTTGTCTCCATCTGCATTCGCATATTGCATAAGGCTACCTTTCTGCCTTTCGAGACTAAACATTGTCTCCATTTGCATTCGCATATTGCATAAGGCTACCTTTCTGCCTTTCGAGACTAAACATTGTCTCCATTTGCATTCGCATATTGCATAAGGCTACCTTTCTGCCTTCTGAGGTTAAACGCTACCTCCATCTGCATCTGCATTGCATAAGGCTACTATTCTGCCTTTCGAGACTAAACGCTACCTCCATCTGTATTTACATCCTGCATAAGGCAATCCTGCATAAGGCTACTTTTCTGCCTTCCGAGGCTAAGCACTGCCTCCCATTTACTTTTCAAAGCAATCAATGTCTCTATCATTATGCACTTCGCTTCCTTTCGGGCTAAGCTCTGCCCCTTTAATTCGTGAGACTAAGCTCTGTATTGTTAGAATCATACTACTGCATTTTCATGGGCTGAAATATCGCCAACCTATCCAAAGGCGTCATCATTCGGAGGCACCATATTCATGGCCTGAGAACACCATGCCATGGCCTAAGGATCTCTTTTATCAGTTTGCATATCATTATTCAAAGGCATCATGGTTCGGAGGAACCATCTTCATGGTCCGAGAACATCATTTCATAGCCCGCGAATCCCGCATCAAGCCATTCATGGCCCAGGGCATCATGGTCTAAGGACGTCATCCTCAACTGTCCGAAGACAGCATTCATGGTCCAATGGGAATTTGCATCATGTTTAAATTACACACAATACATGCTTGTTATTCATTTGCAGGAAATCCGGCTAGGAGCGGCCCCACTCCAGTTCTCCTAACTACCCCGTAAGCCATTTTGTTCACCTTACCTTGCACCTTGCACCTTGCACCTTGCACCTTGCGTCTGTCCTTATAAAACTTCACCGGTACACTTCGCCGATGACTCCTGAACTACATACGACCTGACTCCTATTAAAACATGGATATGTAGGCAGCTAAGAAACCAGGGTGCGGCCTCAATCTTTCGAACTATTTCTACTTGGTCCAAATTGGCCATCATATATTTACCCGACAACTCATTCATCCTTCCCGGGTAAACAGGGGCAGTAGTTGATACCCAATTTTCCTCAAACTATTTTTTAAATTTGCATATATACCTCAAAATCACTTTTCATAATAATTGGCATTTTTTCAGAATTTTTCCAATTTATTTAGTGTTTTATATTCAATAATTATTCATAAATTGCATTACAAGTAATTTCAAATTATTTCTTATCTTAATATACCATTCTAATCCTGTCAGGATTTAATTCTTTCATAAATTAGCCAATTTTGGCATTATTTAATTATAATTACAGCAATTTTACAATTATAGCCTAATCGTATATTTTGTACCATTTTAATCATTTATTAGCCGTTTTATATTTTTTATATTAGCTAATTAACTTAATTGTACTTATTTAACCTCAATTTCATTTTTTGTATAATTATTAGTTGATTTATTAATTATTTATTTAATTTTAATGGGTATTTAACAATTAGCCATATTTATTTAAATTATACCCTAACTCTAAACCCAACCCACCTGATTTATGTAACCCAATCTACCCAGCCCAAAACCCAAATCCTTACCTAGTCCAATTTCAAACCAATATGAGTCATCGATCAAATTAGATCAACGACCCAGATATTTGTTACCGTAATTAAACCCCAACTACCCCCCCCCCCTCCGACCCCTCATTCTCTCACGACCCCTCATCTCTCTACTCTCATCTCTCTCTCTCTCTCTCTATTCTCTTCTGGAGACTTCCGTCTCTTCAGTTCCGATGAAATCCTTCATCATCTCCGGCCACCCCTTTGCTGGAGACCTTAAAGTTTTCGTCCTCTTGACTCTCATGGCTATCCTGTGCCGGTGATGTCCTCCCTAAGGCTCTGAAAGGGCGAGAACCCGTCTTCTTACACCCCTGGTGTCCCTGTTCACTTCAAGCCTCCAAACTTGATTCTGAGAAAGGCTATGACCTCTGAGGCTCAAGCCATTGCTGTTCGAGGTTCTTTTTCGTCCTCTCAGGGGTTTTCTGTAAAGCCCTAACATCTGAAACTTCCTATTCTCTTAGATCTACACTAGGTTCGGGTTTATTACGAGTATTATTACATTTTTCATAAACGTTTTCCATTTTTTGAACAAGTTTTTCACTTAGGGTTTCTGAAACCTTTTCTTCAAACGATTTCTCAAAGTTCAAGTGATTTTTATCATATGCTTAAACGTTTTATCACTTTTAATCATGATTTATTATGTTAAAACTTTAGTTTTAACACTATTCTAAATTCTGAGCATGTCTTTTTCTTTCGATTTGTATGTGTGTCTGTTTCCCATGAGTAATCCCTGTTTCTTTGTGATTATTGCTTCACTATGCTATTAGGTCTTTGATTCTGCTGCTTCTTGTGTGTTCACCCTGCTTGAATCATTATTGTCTTGAATCCCTGAATGATTGTGAGTAGTACTATACTGATTTTTCATACGATATCCTCTGCTGATTCTGAATGTTTCCTTAGATACATGAGGCCTTACCTTAATTAGTACCAATTTAGAATCCCTGATTTCTTGTGTGGATACTCTTTACTGATTTTCGACTACTTTCCATGTTTTTTACAACTTTAAATCATTTTGTCACCTTATTTTGTGGTTGACTACACTATTAATTGATTGTTACTATTATTTCCTTAATTAGACCCTAGGTACCTAGCCCTAATTACTTATGTTGTACTTGCAATGTTTGAATTATTACCTTATACCCCGCTATGTGAATTGTTTCCTTATTTGCCACCTCTTCCTTACCGTTTGAAGTGACTCCTTTAATTAAGGGAAGACTTGGGTTGATTCTTATTTTACTGATTCTGAGTTCTTATAATTACTGAACAAAATTGATTCCTTCCTTATTAATCATGAACTGGTACTTCTTGCCTTATTCTCTACCTGATCCTTACCGTTTGAATTAATTTCCTTAACTTAAGGGAGTACTTGCCTTAATTTCCCGATTGATTGATTATGAATTCTTCAATTTTTATGCTAACATGATTCCTACCTTATTTACCTAGCCTTAAAACTATTATATATATATGCTCTCTTTAGGACAGAAAAAAAAGAGACGAGCTGATATGTTCAAAATCGTTCTCTCACAATTAAAAAAACTTTTTGCTCTCTCTTCTGTGCTAACTACTACTATTCTAAGTTAGCCGGCTGCAAGCCAAGGCTAACTATTGTGCATCTCCTACTTCCTGTTTGTGTTACTGCTTTCTTCACTTCACTGGTATGTTCTAATTTAGATTTCAGTCCCCAAACCAACATGTTTCTATCACTGTTGTAATTCAGTATGCCTCTAATTTGCTTTTACTTATTATTCAGCATGTATCTATGATCCTGAACTCCCCTCTGCAAGTTAAGTTAGTCTTTATTTGTTTATGACCATCATGTTTCTGTATACTTAGCACCTACTTCTTACGAGAATCTCCATGCCTATGACTGGTACATTAGTTTAATCATGGACTTAGTTGCTTTAGGTGTTAATCTAACCTAGTACTTTACTGTACCCCTAATCCTCCGGACCCTTAGGAGTTTCTGGTTGTATGCCTATATGTGTGTCTTCCTGCTACGTGTATGCCCTCACATGCTCTATATTTGTCCCTCAAATCCCATTTACCCTGTTTGTGATTATTGGACTATCCCTGGTCCTTTATGTGATGTTAAACTTCTATTTCCCTCTTCAAAATTGTTTTCTTACTTACCTTTTCTCAAGGCTGTTTTCTTACTTAAACCCCTTTGGAAAATAAAAAGCACTCTCATATATACTCTTAGAAGTCTAGGTTCTGCCCCTTTTGTGTGAGCATTGCCTTGGGACCCTTGAGCTCCCTCTGAACTTTAACACACAGGGGCTGGCCATTCCACACTGAACTTACTCTATTTTGGCTATGCCCATAGGTGTGAGCACTGCCCGGGAGCCCTTGAGGTCCTTAGGGAACTCTGACACACCCGGACTATGAAAGGCTATGAAACACCAAAGGCATTGAGGTTTGGAAGATCTGGGCCTAATTGAAGGCTCCCTATAGAAGTAACTTCTTATTTTTACTTTGGTTGTGTAATTCAGAATTCCTGGCCTGTAATAATTTGTAAACAGATATTTGGGAATGGATAGTGAAAAGGGGAGGGTAGTTATATAGTTTATACATGTTAAAGGGTAGATACCATGCTTCTAGGTTTTCATTTTTTACGTGTGCACTAGAAATTCATGCTTAGGGCTGATTGTATGCAAGCATATCATGCATTAGATATCATGTTCCTTAGGTCCAAGTTTATTGTTTCAGCATCCTATTATGGTATTATAGTTTATCATATAGAAATCATGCTCTAGGATTAAAATGTTAATATAAACCTGTTATTCATGTAAACCAGTTCTAATATCATTGTAATGATGTGGTACACCTAGGAATCATGCTTAGGATAATAATGCGCTAATAAACAATTCATCCTCATACTTGCTGCATAGCATGTTCAAACACTGTGACTTTATGCATTTAGAAATCATGCCTAGGAATTCTTCATACCACCCATTCTGCATCCCTATGTGTGCATATTAGATATCTTGTCTTAGGACCTCATTCAACACCTAGTTTAACTACTGATTGCATGAAAAAGGCCCTAAAAAATAGTTTCACCATGTTTTTAAACAACTGGTAATAGTTCTGTATTTTTGCAACACCTAAGTACAGCATGTTTAGGCAAACTAACTTGTAACAATTTCCTTAATAATCGGGTAATTACTAAATATTGTCATACGCTTAGGCAATGCTTAGGTGTTAAATCTATTAAAACTGGAAACATACTTCTTTATACCTGCTGGTTGACTATTAATGGTTATAATCAGTAAGAAACTGATAAAATTCATCCTCTGAAATCAGTAATAAAGTTGCCTCACTATTGCATTCTCACCTAGATATCATGCCTTAGGTTCTGAAGTTAATAAGGCCTTACTTGTGTATGAGTCGTGCTAATCATGTGCATAATCTGTGGAGGAATACTTGGGCCTTGTATCTGCTCTTATTTTTCTTTCCCTTATTTGAAGTCCTAATTGTCGTTGTTTATCTCTTAGAATCTTGTCCTTTAAACCTAGGGGTCAACCTAGTACTTCCTTTTAGGATAGTAGTCCTAGCTTCCTCCAGGACTGATAGGATGGGACGGGTAATAGCACGCAATGGAGTCCGTGATCAGCACACGCTTTAATTACCTTTATGGGGTGGGAAGGGTAGAATATGGATATGATGACCGGTGCGCTAATACCACGTGTAGCCCCTCTTCGAGGAGTGATTACCGCGTATTGCATTGATGTGATCAAAATTTTATAAACCTAGGACAGTTTTATATGCTAGCTCGTAATCTTATTTAATGTTTTCTAAACATCTATATGCTTAAGATTTAAAGCCCCTCTTATTTGATCCTTTACTTGTTATTTGCTAGTTGTACAAATTCACAAAATCATTTGGCCGGGAACCACACTTGTGGATCCTGAGGGGTGCCTAACACCTTCCCCTTAGGATAATTTCAAGCCCTTACCCTCTCTGGTTAGCAACATAGTTGTCATTGAACCCCTTAGGTGACCTAATGCACCGTTTAAATCATTAGGTGACGACTTTTCAAAATATGCAAACCCTTTTCCCAAAAGGAAAGAGTTGTCCCAACCAATGTCATAAACCCGATATTCCGCGAGGAGGAAAAAAAGGGGGCGCGACACCCAACCTCTAGTAATGTAAACCGGTTTATGAGTTACTTGCATTAGGTTCCCTAACACGCCTTAAATCCGTTAGGTGGCGACTCTTCAAATTCCATACCCCTTCCCAAAAGGAAATAAGTTGTCCCAAAAGATGTCGAAACCTCGGACTGCCGCGAGGAAAAGGGGGCGCGACAAGACATATTTTAACCTGAAATCAAAGAATATTTGGACAAGAAAAAGTGTGAAGAATAACTTGTGTTATCAAAAACTAGTACCAAAATAATCACTATTATCTTTGGCCCCACAGTGGGCGTCAAACTGTTTACCTCGAAAATGGTGTTATCTGTGGTTCTAAAGATATGTGATTTATTTCAATACTAGTAAATAATCAAGAAATGATAAGCGTAAGTAAGGAGAAATGATAGCCAAACCAATGTTGTCAAAGGGATGGGAGTCTCGAGTTCGATAGTCTCGAGGTCGGTCAATAGCAGTGGATCAAGAACAATAAATGAAGAGAAATAAATGGAGAACAATGAATGAAGAACAATAAAGCTGGGAAAAATGTTGAGCACGTTAAACGATAAAAGCTAAGTGGAATGTTCTATTGTAGTGAAAATTGTGCCTTTACAAATGATTGGGGCCCCCTTTATATAGGAGGGGAAAACCCTAATATGGTACATTTCTTATTACGACAAAGAATACTATTGGTACAGTTGTGTAATGTCCTAGTATGGATTTGTACTATCCCTTGCAGACCTTATCAGCCCTAACCACGTGTCTTTGGAAAACTCCCAACTTTCCATGACGATCATCGATTTTGTACAGCCCCGAGGTAGGGCGTGATGGGCCTTCGCTGTGCTTTCCCGAAGTGTACATTCTGGGATCGAATTCGACTTCACTTTTGAACCCATCGAGCTCGGGCTCGAAGCATAATAGATACCACAAAATCGGGCTCCTCCGATTTTGGCCGTATACAAAGTTTCATCCCTAGGAGACGCACTTCCTAGTTTGAGTCATTCAAATTTTATCACTAGGAGACGCACTTCCTAGTCTGGGTCTTTCAGATTATACTTTTCAGGAGACGCACTTCCTAGTTTTGGCCGTTTAAGTTCGTCCCTAGGAGATGCACTTCCTGGTTTGAGTCATTCGAGTTTCATCCCTAGGAGACACACATCCTAGTTTGAGTCATTCAAGTTTCACCACTAGGAGATGCACTTCCTAGTCTGGGTCTTTTAGGTTATAAATTTAGGAGACACACTTCCTTAATTGAGATTTCACCCTTAGGAGACACACTTCCTAAATTGAGATTTCACCTTAGGAGACACACTTCCTAAATTGATATTTCACCCTTAGGCGACGCACTACCTAGTTTGGATCGTTTGAATTCGTCCCTAGGAGATGCACTTCCTAGTTTGGGTCATTCAAGTTTTTTTAGCACACGCAATTTCTAGTCAAAATTTTCCTGGGTTTACTCACATACATCCTAGTCGAATTTTTAATTTTACTCTCATCATTGCATCATTCATCAATAGCATATGTGATTTATAGTTCTGCTAACATCTCACAAATTTTCCTAGTGCAAACTGGGCAGAAAAGTTTCTTTTGTTTTGTCTATTTTGTTGTAGTAGCAGACGACCACCTGGAGAACGAAGATATTTATTTCAAGAGTTTTAAGTTTCAAGTCGGTAGCAGGCGCACACTTGGAGAATGAGGGAATTTATTTCAAGTTTCAAGTCAATAGCAGGCTCCCACCCAGAGAACGAGGGTGTTTATTTCAAGAGATTTAAGTTTCAAGCCGGTAGCAGGCGCCCACCTGGAGAACGAGTGAATTTATTTCAGAATTCACTTCAAATTTCAAGTTAGTCATAGGAGTCCGTTAGAAGAATAGGGTAAATTCAAGTTAGAAGTAGCAGAAGCTCACCTCAAGAATGCGAGTCGAAAGGGTTCGAGATGACCAAAAGAAGTCTCAATCAGAAATAAATAAAAGAAAATTAAAATAAGTGAATCTAAAATGTAGAAGCGGAGACAAGATGTGGATCTGAAGTCACGAGTTGTTGCATGTCCCATTTTGATTCGAAAAGATGAAGAAGAATGAACTAGCACCTACAACTAGCAAGAATCAAGGTTCAGATCAGAGTCGCACGAAGAACCAGCCAAGACTCACGATCAAGCTTCAAAAGACTTATAGATAGAAACCTTGTAACTCATAGCTGATAGGCTTAATTAATCTTTCTTTTTCATTTTGATTTTGGTGTAATAAGGAGCTCAGCAAGCAGTAAACAGCAACAACAACAGTAGAATCACGGCTTTTCTGTAGTCCCAGCTACCAAAACTTCCAGAACTACACTGACGTGATTCCTTTATAGCCAAGGATATGTAGTCAACCTCCAAACTAAGGTTCGGTCAGACTTTTTCAAAATGCTTCCCATGGAGTATCAAACGGGAAAAATTATTCATGATTGCTCACTTTATCTATGCCCAAAAACTCTTCATGTTTCCGAGCAAAGAGGGGCAGCTGTGAGCACATAATTTTTGCCCCACATAGGAAATTACTCCTAAAAAATAATTTTAAATGTTTTGATGAATTTTAGGAGTTTTTCTTTATTTGGTTTTGCATTTATTCTCATTGTTTATGCATGTTAGGAATATCGTAAATCGTGAAAATCATAAAAAAATGTTCAAATATTAATTGCATAGCATTTTAGATTTTAAATTGCATTTTAGGATTTTATTACATTGTTAAATGCATTGTTTAAATACCTAAAAATCAAAAATGCATTCTTAGGTTAGTTAATTGGTTATGTTAGTCCATCATTAGGTAAAAAAGATAAATAGGCTACTCATACAAAAAATAGGTTTTATTTAGATTTTTGAGTGGCTAATTTTGCAAAGTCTAATAAAGAAGGAAAAGAGGGGGCTGCTAAGCTTGAAATTCTACTTGAGCCCAATATGCCATAACCCATGAGCCCTACCCAATCCCTTTAACCTGTCGGACCTACAAATCTGACCCGCCCCAAATACCCCTTTTAATCTTAACCATGCACTCCCTCTTAATCCAATGATCCACCTTAATTCCCCCACCCCAAAATAAACCTAATCTTTAAGAAACCTAAAAAAGAAACCCTGACGAGGATCTCTAAGATCCAGCCGCCCGCCACAAAAAAAAAAAACAAAAGCACCACCACTCACCCCACAGCTCGGTCGCCACCCTCACCACCCAAAGACCACCACTTTTATCTCTCCGCCTTTAGCTATGTAGAGTTTCTTTCACCACCGAAGTAGCCGCATACCCTAAAAATCTCTCGATCTCCTTTCTTTCTTTTACTCTCACATAGAGATACCTAACTGCTCCACCCCTAGGGTCAGTCGCCGCACCATCCCATCTCCGCCTACTGCCACCCAGTGAATGACCCCACCTCCCTCGAAAAAAGATATAACCAACAACAGATGAAAAAAAACAAACACACGGAAAAGTTCAATAAAAAAAGACCTCAAAACATAAAGAAAAATAATAGATTACAATTGATTTTACCTTGAAAATGACTCAAAAGACTGGCATTGTTTTTGGTTGATTTGAGAGAGTTTTTATCCATTGGTTTCTGGGTTTGCAAATCTAGAATTAATTGCAATTCGGTGTTGTTATTGATTGTTGAGTAGGTGATCTCCATTCCTCATTTTAGACCTTTTTTGGTCATCTTCAGCCGTTTTCTGCTTCTAGGTATGCTGAAATGTTCTTTGTAACTCTCTTGAATGTGTTAATGAATTAATGAACAACTTTCTGTGGTCATCTTTGACTAAGTTCTTGTATTTGTACTCATCTAATGAAGTGATTTATCTTTGAACTATGGCATAAATTTAGGATGCTTCATGATTTTTATAATATTTGTTCATGATTCCTTTTAATTTCAAATTGTTTGGGACATGTCTCTGTGATTTTTCTAGGTTCAACATGCTAATTGACCTTGGAGCTTTATTCTTTGCTGGAATTTTATACTACTTATATGATTCAGTCATTCGATCTAAATTGTATTTACTCTTCGCCTGATTTGAAATCTGTGGATGGAATTCTGTGAATATAAACGATTCAATTGTGTTAAGAAGGTCATTCTAGACAATGTTAAAGCGGTAAAGTGATGGAGTTGGTCGCTCGTTGGTCAAATTTGTTCACTTAAAAACACTGGCCAGAATTATTAGGTGATATTCTGCAGTTAGGTGAAAGAATATAATTTTGTTAATCTAAATAGTTAAAGTTATACATCTTATCCACAAACAATCCATTATTCCATAACTTGGGACTTTCACCAACAATATCAAACATGTCACGATTCATTTTCTAAATAAGTCGTGACCGACACCTGGTCGGTAAATTTGACCGATCAAACCATCTATGCTTATCAAAACTATTATAACCTCAAATTTTATATGCAACAAAGGAAATACTTTAACCAAATACTTTTAATTAATTTAAATATCTAAAATAAACCAACTCCAAAAATTTATTTGTAGTAACTACTGTGAGGAGCATGCTTAGCCAACCTTATGAATTCCATGTAGTACTCTTACACACTTTTATTCCCTTGCTTGAGTTGTTCAAACTCTGTAGACTTTGCTTCCCTATCCTCTTCCTGGATAAAGTTAGTCATGAAGGCCTCTTCAAATTCTTCCCAAGTAGGAGGACCATCATCTTAATCTCTTTCCTTTTCCCACATCTCTAAGCTGGTAAGCAGCCAGCTTCACAACTTCATCACCAAATGCCGTCATCTCTCGGGGGACTTTCTTGACACCCTCCAGCCACAACATTGGATCTTCATCAGCTATAGAACCATGGAACAATGGAGGACTCAACTTCAAATTCATTCACTTTTGAGGACTCAGAATTGTTCTATCTATTTGATTGAGGTGGAATCTCATCTCTTCTAACCATGAAGGCTGTAAACATCTCCATAGCACTGTTGAAAACACTAAACATCTGACCTACCTCTGGAGATATAGCTGTCGGAGTCGGAGCTGCTGTTGGGGGCGGCACTGGATCCTGAGTTACTGGATCATCATGCTTCACCCCTTCTTCATGTTCAACCCGGGGTACTTGAACCCCATCTGTGGATTTACTCTTCCTTTTGTGAATTGAAGCCTTCTTAGTTCTACCTTGAGCCACAATAGTAGTATTAGTTTCTTGAGCAGCATCCTGAGTGTCGGTGTTAGAGTTGCGAGTACGAGCCATTTCTGCAAGTTTTGGAGAAACGATACATTAGATACTTTCTTAGAGGTAGGCTTTACTACATGATCTAAAGTATGAAAAAAAATGAGACTTTTCCTAAATGTTTGTAGCCTCTTGTTTATAAGTATGGCGCACTTCAAAGTCATAAGCAATACTCTACTAACACGGCTTCATATACCCCTAGGACTCCATAAACCTGATATTTTGATACCAAGTTTGTCACGACCCATTTTCTGAATAAGCCGTGACCGGCAGCCCATCACCAAATTTGACCGAGCGAACCATCTGTGCTTATCAAACTATTATAACCTAAAACTTTATATGAAACAAAGGAAATACTTTAACCAAATACTTTTAATTAATTTAAATATAAAAAATAAACCAACTCCAAAAATTTATTCGTAGTAACTTCTGAAATATTGCAAAGTTATTATTAAAATACCTGAATCTTAACCCATCGATTGTGTCTATGAAGCTTCTACTGATAAACTGACGCACTGCTTAGGACATAAGATTTCCTGGCCAGTTCTCTAAGAAAACAAAGAAATAGCTAAATAGTGACGACTCAAAGGAATACTCCGCGAACAAAAGCGGATCTCACAATAGCACTGGAAGTGAGGCAAGTCCTAATCTATAGCCTGCTCACCTACAAAACCGGTTCCTACGTTGTAGCGCAGACCAATGTAGGTTCCCAAAAGAGAACCTCAGTACCATCCATTGTACTTAGTGAATCTAAATGACAGGGGACAAAACTCTAATAAACTATACATTACGGCAAAGATTCTAAAGGCATGGAAACATAAAGCTTCTATAAACAATTCTAAAATAATTGCAATATACCAGTTTATGAATATTCTAAAAGAAATTATTTTCTTTTTCTTTTTTATAAAAATATACTTCACTTGATACTTCGGGTGTTCCAACTATCCTGACCTATTTCTATCTTAGTCACCGTGTAATCAGCACGGGTTCGATCACAACCCGATCAAATAGGCCCAATCCACGATGTGTCTCTTGCTGCATAGTTCTCAGCGCCCATGTATCATACCTTAGACTGGGTAAGTAAATTCTCAGCAACGAGACCCTCGGATCGTGTGCTCCCTACTTTGGCACAAGTAGTTTTAGAAAGTCAACGCCTTGGTCAGGACCCTCGGCCTGGACGATGACCCCTTCTCAGAATAAAGGATACTCCCAAAAATCTTTTCTTTCTAAAACTTCTTCTTGTGACTTTTCAAGTCTAAATCGTTTTTGGAACATCCTATACATACTCATACTGGTATCCTTTAATGTAAAGCATGACATAAGAATGAAATAAACATTCAAAAGTATTTCTTGTCACGACCCACAATACTAACTCAGGTCATGATGGCGCCCAACACCGGGGTTAGGCAAGCCCACACTTAAATTACTAAGGATTTCTCCCATGCTTGGTTAAACATCCCAATACGTGCAAAGTTTTAGAGTTCAAAACATTAATTGAGAAAGATAGTAAGCCATTTTTTTTACCAAAAGAAGTCATAAAGAGGAGTGGGCCAATATATATATATATACAGACCCGGCAAACTAAAATAACAACTACGTGTGTGCCAGGAACTAGTGTCACAAGTCCTACAGGCATGCTAACAGAATATACAAAAAGATATAATATACAGTCTCATTGTCTGAAAGAAATAGACGGGAAAATAAGCAAACGAAAAATCCATGGTGCTACCGAGGATCGTCGGGAGAAGCACCTCACCGTGAAGTCAGGTCCAACTACGATCAGAATCAAGCTCCGGTATGATAACCAGATGCACCAGCCTCAGAACCTGTACAATTAAGTACAGAGGCGTAGCATGAGTATATAAACAATTATGTACCCAGTGAGTATCCCGCCTCGAAGAAGTAGTGACGAGAGGTCGACTTGACACTCACTAAGGTCCAACAGAATAATTAATAAGATATAATATCAGTAACAGACATACAAGGATGATAAAAGCAGTAAACATTAAAAATGACAGTAATTCAAATAAATACAGGAAGTAAATGCACAATTTCTACCTCATTATTCTTTTCTTTCCTTTAAAAATATTTCTGACCACTGAAAATCCATAAAAAGGAATCATCAACAATTTAACATGCGCATACAGGATAAGGACAACCGGTCTGATCCATCATAATGATCATATATGTGCACTGCCGAGGGTCGAACGGCCCGAACCATAATATATATCTTTCAATCTCATCGTGGCGTACGGCCCGCTCCCATGAGAGTGGGGTAAATAACACTCTGCTCCCGGAATGTAAATTGCAAAGCGGTCACATGCACACACAATCCACACATTTATTCTTTATAAATTACTTTTCGTGAACAATTCCTTAAAATTACTTAAATTCCATGATCCCAGGAAAACAAGTCGCATGTAACATTAATTCACTAAGCATATAGTTCATTTCAAGGAAAACATAAGGCATGGTGTAGGCCTAACTACCCGGACATAACAACAATAGTCGCTACATACTGACTCTCATCACTTTGCGCGTACCTAGCCCCCACAGACATTTGCACATAGTCATTTAAAGCACCTAGGGGGACAGTTCCCTCTTACAAGGTTAGAAAGAAGACTCACCTCGTGTCGAACCTACTCTCCGGGTCAAGAACGCGCTCGAAACTCCGAACTCTATGCCTGAGGACTCGAAACTAGCCAAATGTTATACAAATACATCAATTTATACTCAAAGCATGAAATTATTCTACTACTCAGCCAAATTCATCATTCTTGAAGAATTCCTAAAATCCAACCCCGGGCCCGCATGCTCGGATTCCAAAATTTCTCGAAGGAGACACTCACCCATAAGGATTATTAATACATGATTTTTACTAGATTTCATAGCTAATTGACGGGTAATTTTCTACATTTTCAAAAGCCCTAGGTTACTACCCCATATCCTTAGTTTTCACTAAATTAAGTAGTTAATTTAGCTTGTAATCCATGCATGAAGCTAATATTAGAGTAGAATTTATTTACCTACAATAACTAGGTCCTTTGCCCCTCTTGAATGCTGGAAATCATCCCAAGGAAGAAGAAGAAGATGAGGAAATGAATTAAATCACGTATATAAGAACACACTGCCCAGTGGTCTACTCTATGCGATCGCAGCCTGGGCAGCGCGATCGCAGAGCTTTAAGTGACCAGGCCCTCATGGGCCTTCTGTGCAAACGCGGAGAGAGACATGCGAACGCACAGGGTAAGGAATAGATGGGCTGGCCCAAGGCTGGGTTGTTGTGCGAATGCGGATAGGGTGTGTGATCGCACTGGGTCAGGAGCCCAACCCATCGCGATCGCGGTGCCTTTTGTTCAAACGCATGGGGCATTCACCACCCCTGCACAGTTCCTTCTATGCGATCGCATCAATGCACCTGTGATCGCACTGAAGGAAACCAATCAGTGAAAAATCTGGTTTTTGAAGTTAACTCCAAGGGGTCCGAAACTCACCCGAGCCCCTCGGGACCCCGTCCAAAGGTACTGACAGGTCTGTATTCATGATACGGACTCGCTCGAATTTTCGAAACATGAAAAACAACAACGAAACTAAGAATTCGACCCAAAAACCAAATTGAATCAAACTTTGAACTTAAAGTTCTAGAATTCGCTTTCAATGCGCCGAACTGACCTATACTACTCGGAATGACACCAAATTTTGTAAGCAAGTCATAAATGACATAACGGAACTATTTCTGGTATCGAAATTCTGTTCGGACCTTGATAACACAAAACACGTTCCCAACCAAATTTCAAACTTAAGGAAACTCTAATTTCGATATTGGATGCCGAAACGCTCCCGGGTCATCCAAAACCCATTCCGAACATACGCCCAAGTCCGAAATCATCACTATGAAGCTACCGGAACCGTCGAAACTCGATTCTGAGGTTGTTTACTAAAAATGTTGACCGAAGTCAAACTTTGGCCTTAAAGGCCAACCTTAATGAACCAATTGTTCCTATACCACTCTAAACGCTTCCGAATCCCCAACCACCCATCCCCGTAAGTCATAAATCATAATAAGCCACTACAGGAAGTTTCAATTAGGGGAACGGGGTCCTGATACACAAAACGAATGGTCGGGTCGTTACATTTCTAATGATTCTTGCTTCTTTATAAATTTTCAACATGAAAATGGCATATACGAATAACACAAAAATCTGAAAATTTATGCACATATATCATAATAAATCATCTAAACGTTCGCTAGAACAATTCTAAGTTAATAGGTACTCAGTCGCTCCAATTACGTACATATAAACTCTTTAAGCAATTCATCAAACACCTTGTATGCGTGATTTTATGAGTTAAACCACTTTAGTAAAGGGTTATATCAACTCACCTTAAAACTTCTCGAGCCAATACGTATGCCCTAGTCTAATTGAAACCAATCAAACAATTGATTCTACCACAACCAGTGCATTTTAATCAATTTTAAAGTTTCTCACCTAAACATGAAATTTACTATTCATATAGAAAAATAAGGGAATTAACTATTCAATTCTTACCTATTACCACTATAGGATAATTGACAATAGGGAATTTTATACGCCTAAGTTCAAGAATTAGTGATTTGTAAAGAACCCTAGAATTTTTATTTTTGTTGTCTGCATACCTTGCGTTTGCTGCGTAAACAGAACAACGTTCTGTTTCTTGTATAATCCTTTGCTTATTCCTTTGCATCCCACACCCCTTTATGGGCTAAGGCATGTGCTTCCTTATTTTTTTTGTTTTTCCTTTTTTTTTTTTTTGACTTAACTAGTATTTAATTATACCTACGTTTAATAATTAATAATAATAAAATTATTAATATTCCCCTAATTTTATATCCAATTATTTATAAATAGAGAAGTAACTCAAAAATTAATCACAAGGCTTTAAATCCGTAATATAACTTAAGGTTAAAAGAAAATTAAATTCTATATTTAGCATGTGTTGAAAACTTTATAGATTTGAGGAGTGTTACAATCTGCCCTCCTTAAAATCATTCATCCTCGAATGTTTCTAGCACTACTCACTTGAACTTCTTGAGTTTTCTTAGCATTACTCATTTTCCCAAGGGACTCAAAAGTTCGGCTAACTCCCTAAATTTTCAAAAATTTCGGCAGAGTCTCCTTGTAAATTGGACTATCCAAGAAAAATATCCCTCTCACCAATACTAAAACTACACAAACAACAACTAAATATACCATAACATTCCATTCATAGGCACCATACACAACTCATAGACTAATTACTCACACTCCGGCAAGGAGGTACCACAATAACCAACCAAAATCTAAAGCACAACACTCCAGCAACAAGTAAATAACTTTAATATGTTAAATGTACTCTGCGTTGTACTAATTTATTTAATGACTAAATATACTCTGACAGAAACTAAATTACTTCAACAACAAAGTGTAATCTAGTAAGGACATAAATACATGCTAACTTGTATTTAATAAATGAAATATAAATTTCAAGCCAAACCTAGGTTCACATACCTTGTTCTTCAAATGAATAAGGATACTTCTTCTTCATATCTTCCTCGACCTCCCACGTAGCCTCTTTTGAATCATGATTACTCCACAAAACTTTTATCGATACTATATCTTTTGTTCTCAACTTTCTTACTTGCCTATCGAGAATTTCTATAGGTACCTCATCATAAGTTAAGCCTTCTTTAATTTCTATGGTGTCGGCAGGTATTTTATGCGACTCGTCATGAATTTACTTCCTAAGCATTGACACATGAAAGACAGGATAAACAGAGGACAACTCAACGGGCAGAGCTAACTCATAAGCCACGTTTCCTTTCTTTTCTAGAATTTCATAAGTCCCTAATCTAGGACTAAGTTTCCCTTTCTTACCAAACCTCATAAATCCTTTCATTGGTGAAACTTTCAAAAACACCTTATCACCATCCATAAACTCTAATTCACGATTCCTCTTGTCAGAATAAGACTTTTGACGACTCTGAGCCGCTTTCAGTCCTTGTCTAATTAGCTGAACTTTCTCTAAGGCCTCAAAAAAAAAACTTTAGACCAATCAACCGCACCTCTGCTGGTTCAAACCAACCCACTGGAGACCTACATCTTCGCCCATGCAATTCTTCATAAGGAGCCATACCAATGCTGACCTGATAGCTGTTATTGTAAGCAAATTCTATAAGTGGCAAGTGATCATCCCAATTACCTCAAGAATCTATAACACATGCACGCAACATATCTTTGAGTGTTGGAATAGTCCTTTCTGACCGGCCATCTGTCTGTGGATGGAAAGCGGTGCTCAAATTTACCTTGGTACCTAATCTTTTCTGAAATAGTTGCCAAAAAGACGTCATGAATTGAGGGCCTCCATCAGATATGATTGAAACTGGAGTACCATGCAATTGGACTATTTATTTTATGTTCAAATGTGCATACTGCTCTGCAGAATCTGTCGTCTTTACTGGTAGTAAATGCGCGGACTTTGTCAGTCGGTCTACAATAACCCAAATTGAATCATGCTTGCGGTATGTGTATGGTAGACATACTACGAAATCCATATTAATCATCTCCCATTTCCACTGTGGTATCTCTATATCTTGAGCTAGGCCACCAGGCCTCTGATGCTCGGCTTTGACTTGCTAGAAAGTCAAACATTTATCCACATGATCTGCTACTTTCTTCTTCATGCATTTCCACCAATAAAACTCTTCCAAGTCCAGATACGTTATTGTAGCACCTGGGTGGATATAGTACCTAGAGATGTGAGCTTCTTCCATTATGGCCTTTCTCAGACCATCTACATCAGGCACACATAACCGTTCATTCAACTTCAAAACTCTTTCACTTCCTGTGAAAGCAGTGATTTCTTTCTGGATCCTTCTTTTAACTTTACTAAGCATGGATCTTTGTCTTGATTAGCCTTAACATGTACAACAAGGGAGGATTGCGCTAAGGCATAAGCAGTTATACCTCGTTCTTCGATCTCATCCAATCTAATTCTATCATTTGCTAGTTTTTGAATTTCTCAACCCAAAGATCGCCTTTGTACTGCAAGATAGGACAAGACACCCATTGACTTCCTACTAAGTGCATCTGCTACCACATTAGCTTTTCCTGGGTGATAAAGAATATTGATGTCATAATCTTTCAATAGCTCGATTCACCTTCTTTGTCTCAAATTTAATTCTCTTTGCTTGAAAATGTACTGGAGGCTTTTGTGAGATGTAAACACTTCAGAATGCTCGCCATAAAGGTAGTGTCACCATATCATTAATTAAAACACCACTGCTGCAAGCTCTAAGTCGTGTGTGGGATAATTCTTCTCACGATTTTTTAACCGCCTGGAAGCATAATCATTAACTTTTCCATCTTGCATAAGAACACAACTGAGACCAACTCTGGAGGCATCACAATACACTATGAACCCACCCAAACCTGTCGGCAAGGTTAACGTAGGTGCAGTGGTCAACCTCTTCTTTAACTCTTGAAAACTCTTCTCACAAACGTCTGACCACTGAAACTTAACTCCTTTCTGAGTCAACTTAGTTAATGGAGCTGCAAGTAAGGAAAACCCCTCTACAAACCTTTAATAGTAGTCGGTTAAGCCCAAGAAACTCCTGATTTCGTTTGGTGTTGTCAACTTTGGCCAGTTCTTGACTGCTTCGGTCTTCTGAGGGTCCACTTTCATGCCTTCACTAGATACCACGTGGCCTAGGAATTCCACTAACTGCACCAGAACTCACATTTTGAAAACTTGGCATAAAGCTCATTCTCTTTCAAGGTCTGCAAGTCTATCCTGAGGCATGCTCATCCTTGCTCTTAGAGTATACCAAAATATCGTCTATAAACACGATAATAAAGGTATCAAGGAATGTATTGAAAACTTTTTTCATGAGGTCCAGAAATGCAGCTGGAGAATTTGTCAACCCGAAGGACATTACTAGAAATTCATAGTGCATGTAACGAGTTCTAAAGGTTGTTTTAGATATATCCTCTTCTCTGATTCGCAACTGATGGTACCCCGACCTCAGGTCTATCTTTGAAAAGTACTTTTCACCCTAAAGTTGATCAAATAAATCATCAATTCTTGGCAGTGGGCACTTTTTCTTAATAGTAACTTTATTCAACTGCCAATAGTCGACGCACATTATGAGAGAACCATATTTCTTCTTGACAAACAGGACCGAGGCCCCCCACGGTGAAACACTCGACCTGATGAAGACCTTGTCAAGAAGGTCTTTTATGTTCTCTCAACTCATTAAATTCTGATAGGCCATCCTATAAGGAGGTATAGATATGGGCTGAGTGTATGGCATGAGATCAATGCTAAAGTCTATGATTCTTTCAAGAGGAAGCCCGAGAAGGTCATCTGGGAAAACATCTCGGAATTCTCTAAAAACTAACACAAATTGAAGAGTTGGTGGTTCTGATTCTGGATTAATGATGTGAGCCAAATAGGCGAGACACCCCTTATCGATCATTCGTTGTGCCTTAAGGTAAGAAATAAGCCTACCTACCAGCGATGCTGAACTTCCCTTCCACTCTAAGACTTCTTCATTTGGAAATTAGAACCTAACTATCTTGGCACGACAATCTAACATGGCATAGCAGGAAGACAACCAATCCATACCCACGATCACATTGAAATCCACCATTTCTAGCTCTATGAGATTGGCCTCAGTGCTGCGACCTTGGACTGAAACTATACAATCTCTATAGACTCTTGTGACTTTCACTGACTCGCCAACTAGAGTAGATACTAGGAATGGATCACTAAGTTGTTCCGGTTCTAGCCAGAGGTTAATTGCAAAGTATGGAGTCATATATGAAAACGTTGAACCTGGATCAATTATGGCATAAGCATTATTTGAGTAGACTAGAAGTATACTTGTAATAACTTCTGCATATGCCCCTGCACTCTGATGATCAAGTGTAGCAAACAAACGTGGTTGTCCCCCTCCTTGAGTAACTCAATCTGCACCTCTACCTACTCCATGACCGTCCTGATTATGAGAACCACGAGCTTGTGGTGGTGCAACTGTAGTAGCTGAGGAACTAGAAGGACGAGTTGATCTACCACCAAAATTACGTTGCTACTTTGGGTTGTTAGCCTTTATATGACCAATATCTCCGCAATGATAGAAACCATGAAACCCGAGCTTGCACCCACCTGAATGTTGCTGCTTATATGTTCCACAAAGACCTTGTTGGTGTAAATGTTTCTCAGCATGACTCTGGCTATGTGAGAATGGTGTCCTAAAATTCTGATTCTGGAAAGACTGGTTTCCATAACTTTGAGTACGTCTGAAGAAAGACCCACCACTTGACTGATGACTGGACTGAGCTGGTGCTAATGACTCCTTATTAGAGGAACCCTTTCCACCTCCGTTGGATGTACCATTAAACGTGCCCGATGTCCGAGCTTTCTTGTTATGCCTTTTTTCTTCTCCCTTTTTTTGTCTGTATTTTTCGAAGTGCTTGGGAAATCCCACAACAGAGGAGAAAGTTGCCATTCCTACCGCTGCAACTGATGTCATATCCTTAATGTGGTAAGCCAAACCACCAACAAACCTACGAATTTTTTCTTTTTCTGTCTTAACCATGTGAGGAGCATTATTAGTCAACCTTATGAATTCCATGTAATACTCTTGCACAGTTTTATTCCATTGTTTGAGCTATTCAAACTCTGTAGCCTTAGCTTCCCTATTTTCGGGATAAAGTTAGCCATGAAGGCCTCTTCAAATTCTTCCCAAGTAGGCGGACCATCATCTTCATCTCTTTCCTTTTCCCACATCTCAAACGAAGCGCCAGTCACATCTCTAAGATGGTAATCAGCCAGCTCAACAGTTTCATCATCAAATGCCTTCATCGCTCGGAGGGATTTCTTGACACCCTCCAGCCACAACATTGGATCTTCATCAGCTATAGAACCATGGAACAATGGAGGACTCAACTTCAAAAATTCATTCACTCTTGAGGACTCAAAATTGTTCTGTCTATTTGTTTGAGGTGGAATAGCATCTCTTCTCTCGTTCTGGTTGACCATGAAGGCTTTAAACATCTCCATAGCATTGTTGACAACATTAAACATCTGACCCACCTCTGGAGATATAGATGTCTGAGTTGAAGCTGTTGTTAGGGGCGGCACTGGATCCTGAGGTATTGGATCATCATGCTTCACCCCTTCTTCATGTTCAACCCGGGGTACTTGAACCCCCTTTGTGGATTTACTCTTCCTTTTCTGAGTTGAAGCCTTCTTAGTTGTACCTTGAGCCACAATAGTAGCAATAGTTTCTTGAGCAGCACCCTGAGTGTTGGTGTCAACGTTGCAAGTACGAGCCATTTCTGCGAGTTTTGGAGAAACGAATACATTAGATACTTTCTTAGAGGTAGGCTCTACTGCATGATCTAAAGTATGAAAAAAATGATACTTTTCCTAAATGCTTGTAGCCTCCTGTTTATAAGTACGACACGCTTCATACCTATAAACAAGACTCTACTAACACGGCTTCATAGATCCCTAGGACTCCATAAACCTGACGCTCTGATACCAAGTTTGTCACGACCCATTTTCTGAATAAGTCGTGACCGGCAACCGGTCGCTAAATTTGACCGAGCGAACCAATTTTGCTTATCAAAACTATTATAACCTCAAACTTTATACGCAACAAAGGAAATACTTTAACCAAATACTTTTAATTAAGTTAAATATCTAAAATAAACCAACTCCAAAAAATTATTCGTAGTAACTACTGAAATATTGCAAAGTTATTAATAAAAACCTTAATCTTAACCAATCGATTGTGTCTATGAAGCCTTATTGATAAACTGATGCACTGCTCAGGACATGAGATTTCCTGGCCAGTTCTCTAAGTAAAAAAAGAAATAGCTAAATAATGACGACTCAAAGGAGTACTCCACGAAAAAAACCGAAGCTCACCATGGTGCATTGGAAGTGAGGGAAGTCCTAACATGTAGCCTGCTTGCCTACAAAACTGGTTCCTATGTTATACTGCAGACCAACGTAGGTTCCCAAAAGAGAACGTCAGTACCATACATTGTACTCATTGAATCTCAACAACAGGGGATGAAACTATAATAAAATATACATTACAAGCAAAGATTCTAAAGGCATCAAAACAGAAAGCTTCTAAGAACAATTCTAAAATAATTGCAATAAACTAGTTTACGAATATTCTAAAAGAAATTATTTTCTTTTTCTTTCTCATAAAAAAATACTTCACTTTATACTTAGAGATTTCCAACTATCTTGACCTATTTCTGTCTTAGTCACGTGTGATCAGCACGGGTTCGATCCCAACCTGATCGAATAGGCCTAATCCACAAGGTGCCACTCGCTTCATGGTTCTCAACGCTCATGTATCATACCTTAGCCTGGCTAAGTAAATTCTCAGCAACGAGATCATCGGCTCGTGTGCTCCCTACTTTGGCATAAGTAGTTTCAGGAAGTCAACTCCTTGGTAAAGACCCTCGGCCTGGACGATGACCCCTTCTCAGAATAAAGGATACTCCCAAAAATATTTTCTTTCTAAAACTTCTTCTTGTGACTTTTCAAGTCTAAATCTATTCTGGAACATCCTATACATACTCATATTGGCATCCTTAAATGTAAACCATGGCATAAGAATGAAATAAACATTCAAAAGTATTTCTAAAGGTTCTTGCTTCTTCATAAATTTTCAACATGAAAATGGCATATAAGAATAACACAAAAATCTGAAAATTTATGCACATATATCATAATAAATCATCCAAACTTTTGCTAGAAAAATTCTAAGTTAATAGGTACTCACTCGCTCCAATTACATACATATAAACTCTTTTAAGGAATTCATCAAACACCTTGTATGCATGCTTTTGTGAGTTAAACCACTTTAGTAAAGGGTTATATCAACTCACCTCAAAACTTCTTGAGCCAATATGTAGGCCCTAGTCCAATTGAAACCAGTCAAACAATCGATTCTACCACAACCAGTACATTTTAATCAATTTTAAAGTTTCTCACCTAAACATGAAATTTACTGTTCATACAGAAAAAGAAGTAAATTAACTATTCAATTCTTACCTATTACCGCTGTAGGATAATTGACAATAGGGAATTTTATATACCTGAGTTCAATAATTAGTGATTTGTAAAGAACCCTAGGATTTTTTGTTTTGTTGCCTGTGTGACTTGCGTTTGCTGCTTAAACAGAACAACATTCTTTTCTTGTATAAGCCTTTTCTTAATCCTTTGCATTCCACAACCTTTATGGGCTAATGCACGTGCTTCCTTTTTTCCCCTTTTTTTTGGTTTTGACTTAACTAGTATTTAATTATACCTACTTTTAATAATTAATAATATTAAAATTATTAACATTCCCCTAATTGTATATCCAATTATTTATAAATAGATAAGTAACTCAAAAGTCAATCACAAGGATTTAAATCCATAATAGAAGTATAATTTAAGATTAAAAGAAAAAAATGTAATTATACATTTAGCATGTGTTGAAACTTTTATAAAGTTGAGTAGTTTTACAAAACAAGCTTTAGGAAAATAATCACTCTTGAACATCGTAGCTTGCTTTAGGCGCGATTAATAATAAATCATTGTGACTATGGGTACGGTTCCTGTGTCATAGTCATGATAATACATAATCTCAATTCGAGTATGCGTTTCACGTGACTCGACCATAACTTCAAATAATAATAAAAATTAACATGTTGTGGATCGTGGGTGCATTTCACATGGCGCGATTCACAATGTGTATAAAACAAACGAGTGCATGACGATGTGACTTGTTCAAATAAATTCCATAAATACTGAAAGCGGTCAAAAAGTAAAAATGCACAATAGGTTTCAAATGTGTATTAAACCAGACAATTAGGCCAATTAATAATAGTTGAGCGACCGTGCTAAAACCACGGAACCCAAGAATGCCTAACACCTTCTCTCAGGTTAACAGAACTCCTTACCCGGTCTTCTATGTTTGCGGTCTAAAAATAGAGTCAGTTTCCTTGATTTGGGATTCTAAAACAAACTGGTGATTTGGGACACCATAAAATTATCCAAGTGGCAACTCTGATTAATTAAATAATCTCATTTTTATTAATGTCACTTAAATTAGAAAAACTCCATATTCCTTCAGAAAAAAGGAGGTGTGACACATATAATATTGAGACACAATAAACCCTACATGGCTTTGATCTAGTGTTGAGAGCACAACCCATGATGTATGGGTTAGGCGCACGCCATATGATATTGAATTCTTCCTTTAAGTGAAAATGGTAAAGGGGTGAGCCCATTATTCATCAAGGTTTGAACCTTGCGACATTTGTCTCATGTATTTCTTAGTTAAAAAATATGAGACACAAAATAACTTGCTTTCTGGTGTGTGGATCAATCAGATGTGACAGAAAAGAAAAGTTAATCTAGAGAATTTGAGTTAAAATTAGAAAGTAAAATCGTGAGAAGGACGAAAAATAGAATTTGTAAGAAGGTAAATATATTATTTAATTCAGTGAGAGGAAAAATCTATCCTATTAACTCACTCAATCCTATCTCCACCAAATTTTAAAAATTATCAAAATTTTGAAATCTTTTATTAAATATTATATAAATATAGATTATAAAGTATATATTATATAAAAATATAGTAGTGCTTCTTTTTTTTGGGGCCTTAAATATTTGGAGGCCTAAGGCAAGAGCTTTACTTGCTTTACCCTAGAACCGCCCTTGCTAACTCATAATGTAGCTTAACTTTGTGCGCCTCTTTTGCTCATTAAGATTTTAATCAAATACACCTAAAAGTATATCATTCTTTTTTGAACAGACTAAATGAAATAGTGCCATATAAAATGAAACATAAGGAGTGAAAACACCTATTTCGGGTAAGTCTATATATATAAAATATGTAGTAATAATAATTAGAAGTACAATGTGAAAATAGCACGGGCTAGCCAGTTTTCGGACTGGTAATTAGAAAATAGCATGCGTTTGCAAGTCATTGAAAAATATTCACTATTTTGTTGCAACACGGAAAATTCTAGCATAATATACTGGATATTAGTGCACATGTGTACAAACTTCCAACATATTATGCTGGAACTCCAACACAGGAAAAGTTCCATCATAATATACTGGAGATTAGAGAATATGTTTATGAACTTCCAGCATATTATGCTAGACCAGTATATTATGCTGGAACTGCGATATGTTATGTTGAAGTCCACTATATTCCATCCTCTGAATAAATTACCAAAGAATTAGTTCCCCTTTGCAACACTATCCAGAACAAACTACTGAGTGAAGAAATGGACTTATAGTTACTTATAAATGAAAGTACAAGGGGAGGGGGGGGGATTGAATTATTTATTTTTATATTTTAATCGCTATAAGTTGACTAGTTTTCTAATTAGTCAACTAGATGTAATAGCGAGATAATAAGAAGAGAAGAATTTAAGATGTAGAAATAAAATGAAAGAATTAAAGACAGCGGAATTTTTAGTTGCAGAGCACACACCGCTTCATTGACGGATTTTGGTGGAGTTGGTGATAGAACGACGTTGAACACTAAAGCTTTTAAAATGGTCGTTGATCACTTGAGTCAGTTTCAATCAGACGGTGGTTTTCTTCTGTATGTACCCGCCGAAAAATGGTTGACGGGTAGTTCTAATTTGACTAGCCATTTTACTCTGTATCTCGGTAAGGATGCCGTTATTCTTGCCTCTGAGGTAACATTTTGTTCTTAGCCAATTCCTCCTTTTTTTGGAATCGAGTTATCAACTTTCGAATGCATGAATTAATGTGTTTCACAATTAGACTGTCAATAGGCTAAAATTTAACAATAAAGCAAGGGAAAAATTGAAGAAGCTAAAATCAGAGATAAAAAAAGGGGGATTGTTTGTTGATGGGGAAGCTTCGGAATTTGAAAATTATAATTGATGGTTTGAAACAGTCGATGATGGCGGTGATTAAAGCGGCGGAGCATCTACGAGGATCGGCGGTGAGATATGTCTTTGCTGATCTAAGCCTCTTAGTTAATTACTTTTGGGCTAGCCACTAGAACTACTTTTGGACTATAAAATATATATTGTAATTTTTGGACTATCGGGTAATATATGTTTGGGCCGATGGGTTATAAATGAATTTTGCTTAATAAAGTTGGTGGTGCTTGAATAAGAGTCATTTTGCAGTCGTACCTTATATTTGTGTCACCTTTTAACATGTACCCTATTTTTAAAAATTATTGATTTGGTAGCCAGCTGACAAAAAATCTGTAATAATATGACAATTATACCCCTGACAAAATAGTAATCGCGTGATCTGCAACCTCATTCATGAAAAGAGATCTCCTCCTCTCCTATCAGCAGCTTTATCAAAACCAGAAACTTGTTCAGATTCATCTTCAAAATCACACTTTCATGAAGTTGTTTCACCTTGAAGCTAAAACTTCATATCAATATAGCATGAAGTTGTTTCATGTTGAAGCTAAAACTTCATGCTAATATAGCATGAAGTTGTTTCACCTTGAAGTTAAAACTTCATGCTAATGCATGTTGAATTTATGTATCCTGCATGTATACAGTCAAAACGGGCTTGCCTTTCGTATGACTAATCGAGACTGGAACATGATAGGTCAAGGTTCAGCCTCGTGTTATATCGAGCCATAGTGAGAAGTTAGATTGTTGAGCTCGTAACCCAGAGACTGATCAAGGTCGAGATTGGCCAAGATCGAGACCAAGCAAAATAGAGATAGAGCAAGACCGATGGAAGTTTACCTAGTCAAATAATGGTAAACCGAAATAACCATAATCGAGCAAGGATCACGACGAAAATCTTTGCACGTATCAAGGTGAGGCTGGTTAATTAGCCAATCATGAGATTTCTTATTGTATTTAGATTCGTAATATAAGTAGGACTCCCCTATTATAAAAAGCATGTCTGATCATTTGTAAAACATCATCACATTCGCGCAATACACTTCCTTCTTTTAGCTTTCAATATTTTGTTTCTCTATTCATATATTGATATAATCTTCACTTGGTTCGAGGCTGATATAACTCGAGGGCCGAGCTATACGTTTTGTTTGGTTTGCATTTATTTCTTTTACAGTCAATTTCAATATCAGTTTATATATTTTCTCAGTTTGTGTCAAGTTATATCACGTATCCTTAAAACCACATATAAATTCAATTGTTATCAGTTTTTAGGGTAAACAGTATGGCGCCCATCGTGGGGATAAGGATAATAGTGATTGCCTGGTACTAACCTTCGTAACACACACTATTCTACACTTGTTCTTATGAGTATCTTTGATTCCAGGATCAACATGTCAAACTCTCAAGAAGCACCCCATACAAATGGACAATGACCTCGGTCATCATGACGAAAATGAGAATATAGCCGCCCCAAGGAATAAAGTACCTCCAGTTATCCTCGATATAGTTCCAACCGTAGACCCAATCGACATCAATATCCATGTTCCCATTAATGCAAATTTGGCTGTCGATCCCGAGAGTAGCGTCTACAGGGATGTTCGATCGGCCGGTCAGATAACACAGGGCGGTGAAGAAGACAGAATCACCTTCGGGTGATATTCGAGATGGTGTAGGCTCAACAAGCTGCAATAACACAACTTCTAAATCAGAACCATGCTCTAAGAAGGATCGATCCCGAGTCGTCCCAGGAAGTTGTTCACAGGGCCGAATCAATTTCAAGGAGATCGAACAGAAATGAATCAGGGACCGATCCCGCAATCATAAAGATGCTCGAGGAACTAACAAAGCGAGTTGAATCAGGGAAAAAAAAGATTGAAGACGAGAAGGTGGAACCCTATAATTCAAGGATTGATCAGATCTCGGAGGCACCACTGATATTGAAGGGTTTGGATTCAAAGAAGTTCGTAAAAAAGCCCTTCCCCTCGAGCGCGGCTCCGAAACTGATTCCCAAGTATAATGGAATAACCGACCCCAATGAGCATGTCACTTATTACACATGTGCGATTAAGGGGAATGATTTGGAGGACGACAAGATCGAGTGCATATTGTTGAAGAAATTCGGGGAGACCCTGTCAAACGGAGAGATGATATGGTACCATAATTTACCACCTAACTCTATTGATTCTTTTTCCATTCTTGCATATTCTTTTTTGAAACCACACTCCGATACCTAAAGGTAGAGACTAGGAAGTCGGACCTCTTCAAGGTAATGCAGAAAGATAACGAGATGCTTCGAGAGTTTGTGTCTTGGTTCAAAATGGAACGAATGGATCTACCACTAGTCGCTGATGATTGGGCCGTTCAAGCCTTCACTCAAGGACTAAATGTACGAAGCTCAGTGGCTTCACATCAGTTAAAGCATAACTTGATTGAATACCCAGTTGTTACCTGAGCCGATGTGCATAATCAGTACCAATCGAAGATTAGAGTCGAAGACGACCAGCTGGAGACTCATTTTGGGTTCGTTTATCTTATTAGGACTATCGATAGAGTCAAAAGGTACATCGATCGAGAACCATGGTCGAACAGAGATCGTTACCATCCATATAATGGAGATCGTAGAGGCAACAAATCTGGGCGCAACCCTGTTCGAGGTGAAGGGAAAAATGATCGAGGCCAGATCTCTCGATGTCTCATGAGAAAGACTAGTTTCGATAGGAATGTCGGTCCCAAAGAAGCACCACGACTGTTAGAATATAACTTCAGTGTTGATGTATCCGCCATCGTATCGGCTATCAGATGCATCAAGGATACTAGATGGCCTCGACCTCTCCTGACCGATCCAGCCCAGAGAAATCCCAACCAAATGTGCAAGTATCATGGCACCCATGGCCATAGAACAGAAACTTGCAGACAACTGAGGGAGGAAATAGCCCGGTTGTTCAACGATGGGAACCTTCGGGAATTCTTAAGTGACCGAGCCAAGAATCACCTCAGAAACAGAGATTTCAACAGACAGAACAAGCAAGAAGAATTACAACACGTCATTCACATGATTTTTGGAGGGGTCGATATTCCCCAAGGGCCAGTATTAAAACGCACCAAGGTGTCGATCACAAGGGAGAAGCGAACTCGGGATTATGTACCAGAAGAAACCTTGTCTTTCAACAACGAGGACGCATAAGGGATCATACAACCCCATAAAGACGCACTATAATATATGTACTTATGAATAAGACTCAAGTTGAACGTGTTTTGATTAATCTAGGTAGCTCGACCAACATCATTCGATCGAGGGTTTAGAACAACTCGACTTACAGGATCAGGTTGTGCCCGCGGCCCGAGTACTAAACGGCTTCAACATGGTATGTGAAACCACCAAATGAGAGATAACTTTGCCAGTGAACGTGGATGGTACCATCCAAGAGACAAAGTTCCATGTGATAGAGGGCGATATGAGGTATAATGCCCTGTTTGGGAGGCCATGGATCCACAACATGAGGGTAGTGCCCTCGACCCTTCACCAGGTTCTAATATTCCCGACACTAGAGGGAGTCAAAATATTTTACGGGGAGAAACCCACCGGCAAGAAATAGTTTTCCGTCGATGAATTAATTTTCATAGAGACACTCTCATCGACGAAGATGTCAAATTCGAAGGGAAAACAGGAGACCAAATAGCAACCACAGACGTCGGCCTCGAACCAACCAGAAAAGCAGGGGACTGAAGAAGATGATGATTATGGGGTCCCTCGATCCTTCATAGTCCTTGATGATTCCGACGCCACTAAGTCAACGGTCAAAGAGTTAGAACAAGTCATATTGATCGAACATCAGCCCGAATGAAAAAAAACTTATTCAATTCCTTAAAACTAATATGGATTGATTTTCTTGGTCCAATCTTGACATGATAGGGATCCCACCAAAAATCACCACCCATAAACTATGCCTGGACCCAAGTTCCATCGCGTGAAGCAAAAAAAAAGACCCCAGTCCGAGGTCAAACATGCTTTCATCAAAGACGAGGTAACCAAACTTCTTAAAATATGGTCCATCCAGGAAGTAAAATATCCCGAATGGTTAGAAAATGTAGCAGTAGTTTCTAAGAAGGGAAAAAAACTTAGAATGTGTGTAGATTACAAAGATATAAATGTAGCATTCCCCAAGGATTCTTTTCCTTTGTCTAATATCGATCGCATGATCGATTCCACGGTCGGCCCACGGGATCCTCAATTTTCTCGATGCCTATTCCGGGTACAACCAAATACATATGAACCTGGATGATCAGGAAAAAACCTTGTTCATCACTAAGTATGGTACCTTCTACTATTATGTAATGCCATTTGGTTTAAAAATGTTGGTGCCACTTATCAACGCCTAGTAAACCGTATGTTCGAAGAAAAAATAGGTAAATCAATGGATATTTATATTGATGAAATGTTAGTTAAGACCCTGCAAGCAGAAGACCATTTGAAGCATTTGCAGGAAATTTTCAGTGTACTGAAGAAATATAACATGAACCTGAACATGGAAAATGCGCATTCGGGGTCGGGTCGGGCAAATTTCTCGGTTTCATGGTATCCAACCGAGGAATCGCAATAAACCCCGACAAGATCAAAGCTATCCAGGACATCATGGTAGTAGACAACGTAAAGGCCGTGCAAAGGTTAACTGGGCGCATAGCGGCCTTGGGGCGATTCATCTCGAGGTCCTTCCATAAGAGACGCCGATTCTTCTCGCTGTTGAACAAGAAGAATAGCTTCACATGGAATCCAGAATGCCAACAGGCCTTGGAGGAGCTTAAATGGTACTTATCGAGCCCGCCGCTGCTTCAGACGTCCAGGGTAGACGAACAACTTTACTTGTATCTGGAAATATCGTAGATAGAGATAAGTGGAGTCCTGGTCCGAGAAGAAAGAGGTACGCAATTCCCTATCTATTATGTTATTTGGACCTTAGGTGAGGTCGAAACTAGGTCGCCCTATATGTGTTGTAACAACTTATCCACTTTGAAATATTTTGCATAAACCCGAGCTTTCGGGACGGTTGGCCAAATGGTCTGTAGAAATCAGCAAGTGTGATATTGAATATCGACCCGAACCGCCATAAAGTCTCAAATCATGGTAGACTTCGTGTAGATTTCACGCCGGCCTTAGTACCCGAGGTTGAAAGAGAAGTGTTGGTGAGCTCGGGTACGTCCTCGGGAATCTGGACCCTCTTTACGGACGGTGCTTCGAACACAAAGGGGTCCGGAATCGGCATCGTGCTAAATCCACCCACAGGCAATGCGGTTAGACAAACTATTAGAACTGTAAAATTGACTAACAACGAGGCCGAATATGAGGCCATGATTGCAGGTCTCAAACTAGCCAAAGTCTTGGGAGAAGAGGTATCTGAAGTCAAGTGCGACTCTCTCCTCATGGTGAATTAGGTTAACGGAACCTTTGAAGTTCGAGAAGAACGAATGCAAAGATACCTGGATAAGCTACAACTAACATTACACTGATTTAAGGAATGGACTTTGCAACATGTGCCTCGAGATTACAATAGTGAGGCCGACGCCATCGCGAACATAGGGTCAGCGGTCGAAGACAACGAGCTCAATTTGGAGGTTGTCTTGCAGCTTGTGTGGTCAGTGGCCGAGATAAACTCCACAAGTTTGACCTGTGATTGGAGAAATAAATATATAAAGTATTTGAAGAACGGGAAGCTCTCCTCAGATCCAAAAGAATCGAGAGCCCTACGCACAAAGGCAACGTGATTCACCTTGTCTGAAGATGGAACCTTGTTCAGAAGAATGTTCGATGGTCCACTAGCAATATGTCTGGGACCGGGAAGTTCACAACGGCACCTGCAGAAATTATTCTGGTGTCGAATCATTAGTCCACAAAGTAATCAGGGTTGGATACTACTGGATCGACATGGAGAGAGATGCGAAAGAGTTTGTTCGAAAATGCGACGAGTGCCAAAGACATGCACTGACAATCCACCAACCCCGAGAACTACTCCATTCAGTCTTGTCCCCGTGGCCATTCATGAAGTGGGGAATGGACATCGTTGGCCCGCTTTTGTGGGCCCCAGGTAAAGCTCAATTTATTTTATTTATGACCAATTATTTCTCTAAGTGGGTTTAAGCACAGGCTTTTGAGAAAGTTAGGGAGAAGGAAGTCATTGACTTCATTTGATATCACATCATATGTCGATTCGGGATTCCCTCCGAGGTTGTGTGTGATAATGGAAAATAGTTCATCGACAACAGTCACCTAATTTCTCGAGGATCACAAGATCAAAAGAATCCTATCAACACCTTATCAATTACCGGTCGAGGTCAGAGAGACGAGTATCAGGCTTCGATATGCAACAAAGGAGTCAAATGACAAGGCCATGAATACGAGCCTAGAATTATTGGATGAAAGGCGCGAAGCCGCCCTTGTCCGATCGGTCGCCCAAAAATAACGGATCGAGAGATACTACAATCGAAGAGCCAATCTTCGGTATTTTAACATCGGGGACTTAGTACTAAGGAAAGTCACCCTCAACACCCGAAATCCGAACGAAGGAAAATTGGGTCCGAACTGGGAAGGACCGTACCAAATTCTTGAGGTCACCGGAAAAGGGTCCTATAAGCTCGGAATGATGAATGGAGAATAACTACCGAGTATATGGAACATATCTCACCTAAATGGTATTACTGATAAGGTATGAATCCTTTCTATTTCCTTTTTATTTTAGACTAACACTTGCAGGTGGTCAACAAGAATCGACGATGGATTTTTTGGTGAATGGAAAAAAGTCTTTAGGTCTGAAAGCACGTGTTGCACTCTTATTCCCTTAGACCGGTTTTGTCCTAAATGGGTTTTTCGGCAAGGTTTTTAACGAGGCAACAATGAATCGTGCTAACTACAAATCGGCATCGAAGTACTTTCCTTACAAACATCTCTTAAAGAGATTCGTACTTCCAAAACTAACGAGCCCAAGGGAAATACTTAACCGGAATACGAATGACCACTCCCTCACTCAGGGACCGTTATCCAACTCAAAAATCCCAAGTCATCGGGGCTCGGGGGAAAAAGACCTAATAGGCAACTCCCCAATTTCTAAATGCCATGGCCACCCCACTCAGAGATTATATAAGCCCAATGGGCAGCTCCCGAACTAAAAGGTTACGGCAAATTTAACACGGCTCGAAGACGTCCGTAATCCATAACAAAAATAAACCTTCGAAAAAGAAAAAAATTCTTTCACAACCTGTTCTAAAGGCTACCCTTGTAAAAATCATAAAACTTAAGATATTTTCGGGGAAAAACTTCGGTGACACCGAACCTCAATAATGCCTTAACCCAGAAAGGCAAGGTTTTCTTGAACCCTCGAACACAACCTCATTATTTGATACTCAGTCACTTCAACCTTTGTGAGTATAAATAACAAAGCAAAGAAAAAATTTAAGATCCAAAAGGGAAAAGAAAGCCTTATATTTATACAGATTTTTTACAAAGGCTAAAAAGGCTTAGTCCAAAAATTTACAACGGCCAAAACGGCCTCAGAAAAAGTGCAAAAAGAAGAACAATAAAAATAAAAATTCTTAAGTGGCTTGGTCTTAATCGGAGGTTGCATCTCTATCCTCGGGATCTTCCACTTCTTCGGATTCACTTAGGCTATCGGAGTCTTCCTCAGGGAAGACCTGCTTCCGGACACGGGCTTCTTCCGCTTTGGAATTTTTAATCTCGGCCATAATATTGAAGCCCTGAGCATGAGCTTCCTCAAGGGCTTCCCTCCGATCTTGTAATTTTGCATGATCTACCATGCTCTTGGCCTTGGCCTGGATGGCCTCGACGTCGACCTTAAATTGGGCCACTTTATCATCAGCTTTGATGCCGGCCGCGACCACCTCAAATCTTGCCACTTCGAGTTTGTTGGTCAAGCTTGCCTTATCAAAAACGACCAAGTCCATCTGGGACTGAAGCTCCTTGATCTTCTCGGCCTACACCGAGGCCTTCTCTTTTGCATCTTGGAGCTGGGTCTCGGCCGACTCCAATTGTTCTTGGACGGTCTCCTTCTCCATGTTCTTTTGAATTCTTCAGCCTCGGCATGCATTACATCTACTTGCTTTTGGAGCCGTTGATGTGCTGGAGCCTCTGCTGGACTTGCAGAATCAGCTCGTTAGTCATTATTAGTCGTTCGATCTGCTCGGCCATATCGGAGTGCTCATCCCGATCTGTACTAAATTGGCCTGAAGCTTCTCACTAAGAAGCCTGTAGGTTTCACTTTTTTCAGTGAGGTACTGAACTTCAGCCTCGCGCTCCTCCCAAATTCTGATAAAAGATTCGTGATGCAACACCGAAGCATGCAAGTAAGGAAGAATATGTTAGAGTAACCTGCAATTTATGTTTAAAAGAAATAATGGAGAGACACTCGAAGTTACCCGATTCAGAGCGTGTTGAGCCTCATTAAACAGGAAAGCGGCCCCCAAAGCATTCATCACGTCTTGGTCCTCCTTTTGCGGCACGGTTTTGGAAGTTTTAGCCATTAATGAACAATAGAAAAGGGAATTGGGATGATATACGATTGATTAGCGTTCAAGAAATTTGGGTATGAAAATTATGAAGCAAAGGGATATTTTGAAGTAAAGGAAAGAGAAGGAAGAGCGTTGAGTGTAAAAGTGTAAATAAGAGAGGGCTAAGGTTCTTATAGGTTGGAGGCGACGGTTCAGAACTGGTAATGGCCGACCAACCACTAACAAGCATTTAATGCCTTAGAAACTGGATCGACGGGACATTTCATCGCTTACGTCATGATCGGGCTCGTCGCTGATGTCATCACCCATCGATGCGGAGTTCAAAAATTCATAAAAATTCTCATCACCTTCTTCCCGAGAAACGATGGGACTATCTATATACGGTCAAAACGGGCTTGCTCTTCATATGACTAATCAAGACTTGAACATGATAGGTCAAGGTTCGGCCTCATGTTATATCGAGCCATAGTGCGAAGTTAGATTGCTGAGCTCGTAACCTAGAGACCGATCAACGTCGAGATCGACCAAGATCGAGACCAAGAAAAATAGAGATAGAGCAACACCGATGGAAGTTTACCTAGTCAAGTAACGGTAAGCCAAAATATTCATAATCGAGCAAGGATTACGATGGAAATCTCGCACATATCAAGGTGAGGCCGATTAATTAGCCAATCATGAGATTTCGTATTGTATTTAGAGTTGTGACAAAAGTAGGACTCCCCTACTATAAAAAACGGGTCTGATCATTTGTAAAACATCATCACATTCACGCAATACAAAGTAATACACTGCCTTCTTTTAGCTTTCAATATTCTATTGCTCTGTTCATATATTGATAGAATCTTCACTTGGTTCGAGGGTTATCTAACTCGAGGGCCGAAGCTATACGTTTCGTTTGGTTTGTATTTATTTCTTTTTACATTCAATTTCAATATCAATTCATATATTTTCTCTGTTTGTGACAAGTTATATCACGTATCCTTAAAACCACATATAAATTCAATTGTTATCCGTTTATAGGGTAAACACTGCAGTCTACAGTTTTGTCATGAGTTTTATCCGTAACTTCAGTCTAAACATGCTGAAGTTATTTGGTTCATTTGCTAAAACTTTAGTTTAAACATGCTGAAGTTATTTAGTTCATTTGTGAAAACTTCAGACTAGGCATGCTTGAGCTTTTTAGTTCATTTGCTAAAACTTCAGACTAAACATGTTTAAGTTTTTGTCTTGCAGTATGTATTTTTTCTAATGCATTTTTTTGCTAATGCATTCTGAAGTTATTAAATTCATTTTCTAAAACTTCAGACTAAACATTATTAAGTTATTTAGTTCATATGCTAAAACTTCAGACTAAACATGCTTAAGTTATTTAGTTCATATGCTAAAACTTCATACTAAACATGCTTAAGTTATTTAGTTCATTTGCTAAAAGTTCAGGCTAAACATGCTTAAGTTTTTGTTTTGCAGTATGTAATTTTCTAATGAGTTTTTACTAATGCATGCTGAAGTTATTTACTTTTTGCTAAAACTGCACACCAAAACATGCTAAAATTTTGTCCTGCAGTCTACAGTTTTGTCATGAGTTTTATCTGATACTTCAGTATAAACAAGATGAAGTTTTTAAGTTCATTTGCTAAAACTTCAGACTAAACATGCTTAAGTTTTTGTCTTGCAGTTGTAAAGACACATCCGGTCGTTTTGAGATTTTAGCCCCGATCCCCTATTAACTGCTTCCCCTATATCTTTTTTGGCTATTGTAACTTGCCGGAAGGTTTCGTTTTGGTTTTGGAGTGTTTTGGGACACTTAGTCCTTAAATGGGAGCTTAAGCCTTAGGATTTGGATCGCAGTCGGAACTGTGTGAAGACGACTCTAGAATGGAGTTTTTTCGGTTCCATTAGCTCCATTAGGTGATTTTGGATTTAGGGTTGTGTCCGGATTGTGTTTTGGAGGTCTGTAGCTCATTTAGGATTGAAATGGAAAAAGTCAAAGTTTTGGAGATTGTTGGTTGATTTCCCAATGCACACGCAAGTGTACGTGGTCGACAAGTAATATAGGATTTTAAGTCCAGATATCGTACCCACAGGGACTTGTGATTAACTATCAACTAAACTAAACTCAAACAAATATTT
>ML397182.1:45414-72875 GCA_005239525.1 Nicotiana knightiana
TTTTTGGGTCTATTTATATGTTTAGGATGAACCCTAAACGTGTAAAAGACTTCTATTCCAACTTGGAAACACTTAAACCCGTCAAAACTCGGTTTCTGGCCGACTGGGGACCCTGGCTAACGCCAGGCTAGGGCTGTCATTTCAGCCCAAACGCCTGGCTAATGCCAGGGTGGGGCTGGCGTTTCAGCCCAAACGCCTGGCTAACGCCAGGCTGGGTCAGGTTGTTTGGCTCTATCGCCCGGCTATCGCCCGGGTGTCCCCTTTCGCGTATTTTTTTACGTATTTGCATCCGTTTAGCTCCGTTTCCATTTCCTATTCACCTACACATAAAATAAACCCCATTAGGCACATACGACGTGTATTTTTATCATTAAAGCACATAAAATGCAAGGTATATAATGCTTAAAATCATGAATTCTAGCCACGCATCAGAGATTCTGACCGGTAGTAGAATTTTTGATATTGGGGTCGTATTGATTTCAAAAGTTGGAGTAGGTCTGTAGGGCTGAATATGACTTGTGTGCAAAATTTGGGGTCAATTGGACGAGGTTTGGTTGGTTTCAGCATCAGTTTTTGAATTTGAAAGTTTCAAGTTCTTTAAGTTTGAATCAGAGATGATTCATGATTTTTGCGTTGTTTGATGTGGTTTGAGGGCTCGACTAAGTGCGTATGGTGTTTTAGTGTTGGTTGGTATGTTTGGTTGAGGTCCCGGGAGCCTTAGGTATGTTTCGGATCATTATCGGACGCATTTTGGACTTAGAGAAATGGTTGATGTTGGGTTGTTTCTGGTGTCATCGCACCTGTGGTGTGATTGGCCACAGGTGCGAGCTCACAAAGGTGAGTGGGCGATCGTAGATGAAGATATGATGATTGACCAGTGGTCGCGGGGTGCGACGTGTAAGCTGCAGAAGCAGAGCCGCATCTGCGGAAGTGTGATCGTAGAAGCGGAATAGGTGAGGAAGCTAAGGTGGTCAAGGTTTCCACAGAAGCGGACGGTTGAGCCGCAGAAGTGCGTCCGTATATGCGGATTGTTATGGATGTGTGGGAGTTAAGTGAAACTCTGCAGGTGCAGAGTCTTCGCCGCAGAAGCGGAAATTGGACAGCGGGTGTGGTTTGACTGGCAGAAAAGGGCCAAATCGAGGGTTTATGTCATTTTTACCATTCGGAATTGAGAGCTCAGAATTAGGCGATTTTTGAGGGATTTTCAGAGGAAGCTTTGGGGTAATGATTCCTAACTCATTTTTGGTTGTATTCCATTAATCTATAGTTGTTTTCTTCATTTAATTAAGGAAATTGGGTGAGCAATTTTGGGAAGAAGGGTGGAAGTTCTTCAACTAAGTTTTTGAGATTTGATTGGGATTTTGATATCGGATTGGGATAATTTTGGTACGAGTGAAATCGTGAGTGAATGTGAGTTCATATTTTGTGACCTTTATCCGATTCCGAGAAGTGGGCCCAGGGAGGCTTTTTAGGATAAATTTCCAATTTCTTGCTTTAGCTTTGATTTCAGTAGCTAGGTTAGTTCCTTGTAGTTATATTTATGATATATAACTGATTTTGGCTACATTTGGTCCATTCAGAGCCGTATTTTTGTGGAAAGAGCATTTTTACGGATTGATTGAGCTAGGTTATAGTTAAGTGGCTTGCCTAATCTTGTGTGGGGAAACTCCCCTTAGGATTTGGTACTGTTTTGATATGTGAGCGCCGTGTACGTGAGGCGACGAGTACGTAGACGGGCTAATTATTGTAAACACCCAAATTTCTACTAATTAATTACTTATTTTCCTTCTTATTTGAGTCATATCAGCATGTGTAGTATCCTATTAGATTAGAATAGCATGTCTGCTTGCCTTAACTGCTTATATGAACTTTGTGCAACATGTTTAGTGAATTTCCTACTTTTCCTTGACTTGTAATTAGTCTAAATTGTAGGATTTCGTGTTGTAGCTATTGAATTCTATTATTTGAGCTGTGTATTTACTTTTGGGACTACGGAACAGTATTCTGGGAGATCCCCCTACATATTTACTTTTGAGACTATGGAACAGTATTCCGGGGAAATCCCCCTGCATATTACTTTGGGACCACGGAACGGGGAGATCCCCCCCTGTCTTGCATATTTACTTTGGGACTATAGAATGATATTTCGTGAGATCCCCCTGCACATTTACGTCTCGGACTACGAGACGGTATCTCGGGAGGTCCCTTGTTGTTATCTCTGTGTACTAAGATGTTACCTTTCTATGATTTGATTCTTGTTAAATTTTGGTCTTTATTTTATTGTGATATTTCATTCTGCCTTGTTTTTATTATATATGTACCAGTAGGGCCCTGACCTGAACTCGTCACTACTCACCCGAGGTTAGGCTTGGCACTTACTGGGTACCATTGTGGTGTACTCACGCCCTTTCCTGCAAATTTTTTTTGTATGCAAATCCAGGTTCCTCTTACCAGCCTCATTATTAGTTACAGTCGCTGCTGTCCCGGAATTTCAAGGTACATCTGCCCGCGCCCGCAGTTCCTCGGAGCCCTTCTCTATCCCCCTATGTTGATTCTTCTTTTATTTCTATAGACACTGATGTATAGAACAATTAGAAATTCGTAGAAGCTTATGACTTACTGTGTTCCGGGTCTTGGGAGTGTTATGTACATTTCGAGATTTGACTATTTTATATGACGAGCGGCATCTCAATTTTCTTATTTAAAATATCTGTTGTTGTTAGTTATTAAATTTCATACTTCTCATTTCATTTTCGTAAAGTGTTAGGCTTACCTAGTTGTAGAGACTAGGTGCCTTCACGACAATTCATGGAGGGAGAATTTGGGTCATGACTAGTTGGTATCAGAGCTCTAGGTTCGTAGGTGTCGTGAGTCACAAGTCAGTTTATCAGAGTCTCGTGGATCGGTACGGAGACGTTTGTACTTATCTTCAGGAGGCAATGGATTTGTTAGGAACAATCATACTTCTTCGGATTTCTTGTTGTACGAGTCATTTGCATAAAACTCTAAAATTTTCAATTCTATTCTTTCTCACAGATGGTGAGGACCCGTACCGAGAGATTTGACATCCAGGCACCCATGACCTCTATTAGAGCTGCCAGAGGTCGAGGCCAGGGTAGAGGACGACCACACAGTGCAGCTAGAGCACCTGTGCGAGCTACGACAGAGGAGCCCCCAGCAGCTCCAGCTGGAGGGCAGGCACCGGAGGTTTCTATTGTTGCACCAGCCCTCAAGGAGACTCTAGCCTCGTTCATGAGCATGTTCATCACCTTAGCTCAGGCTGGACTGATTCCACTAGCTCCCGTCACATCTCATAAGGGAGGGGCACCGGCTCCCGCAGCCCGTACTCCTGAGCAGAGGTCCAGGTTGATCAGGCTCCAGAGTTCCTTCCTATGCAGTCGGTAGCTCCAGTTCAGCATGAGACCATGACAGCCGCTTCTGAGATGGAGCAACTCAGACTTAAGAGGTACAATAAGTAGCACCCACCTACCTTCAGCGGATTGGATACCGATGATGCTCAGGGTTTTCTGGAGGAGTGTCATCGTATTCTCCGTACTATGGGCGTAGCGGAGACGAGTGGGGTTTCTTTTACCACTTTCCAGCTTATAGGAGAGACCTATCAGTGGTGGCGTGCTTATGATTTGAGTAGTCCGGACGAGGTAGGCTCACTCTCATGGACTCAATTTTTGGACATATTTTTGAGAGAGTATGTCCCTCAGAGCCTCAGGGATGCATGGCGTGTAGAGTTTGAGCAGTTGCACCAGGGTTCTATGACTGTGTCAGAGTATGCAGTCTGGTTTAGTGATTTGGCCCGAAATGCACCGGCCTTGGTTGCTACATTTCGTGAGAGGGTTCATCGCTTTATTGAGGGACTCCACCCTAGTATCAGGATTAGTATGTCCAGGGAGTTTGAGATGGATATCTCTTATCAGCGTGTCGTGAGTATTTCTAGGAGATTGGAGGGAATACTTGCCCGGGACAGAGAGGAGAAAGAGGCCAAGAGGTCTTGAGAGACTGGTTTTTATTCTGGAGCTCGTGCCCCAGCAGCTCGCCATGGTAGAGGTTATATGATTCTCCTTGTTCATTCAGCTCTCCGAGCCGCCAGTGGTGTTCCAGCCCCTTCTAGACCCCAGGAGCCTTATTATGCACCGCCACTATCTAGTGTGCCTCCTTCTCGGGGTGCTATTAGTGTCCAATCTAGCAGACCTGGCCCGAGTTAGTCACAGCAGCCACGCCCTTTGAGAGGTTGTTTTGAGTGTGGCAACACTCGCCATATGGTAAGGGATTTCCCCAGACTTAGGAGCAGTGCACCTCCACAGACTTCTCATCCACCACGTGCTCCACCAGGTCCTCAGGATATTATTCCAGCACCAGTTTCCACCCCACCTTCTCAGCCAGCTCGAGGTGGAGGTTGGAGAGGTCGAGGGCGCCCTAGAGGGGGAGGCTAGGCCAGGTATTATGCTCTTCCGGCTTGTACAGAGGCATTTGCTTCCGACTTTGTCATTACATGTATTATTCCAGTCTGTCATAGAGATGCGTCGGTATTATTTGACCTAGGCTCTACGTATTCCTATGTGTCCTCTTATTTTACCCCATATTTAGGCGTATCTCGAGAGTCTTTGAGTTCCTATGTTTATGTGTCTACTCCTGTGGGAGATTCTATTATTTTGGACCGCGTGTATCACTCGTGTTTGATTGCTCTTAGTGGTTTTGAGACCAGAGCCGATTTATTATTACTCAGCATGGTAGATTTTGATGTTATCTTGGGCATGGACTGGTTGTCACCCCATTATGCTATTCTTGATTGTCATGCTAAGACCATAACGCTGGCTATGCCAGGATTATCGTGATTAGAGTGGAGGGGTACCTTAGAATATACTCCCCGCAGAGTTATTTCACTTCTTAATGCTCAACGAATGGTTGAGAAGGGGTGTGACGTGTATTTAGCTTATGTGAGAGATGTCAGTATTGATACCCCTATAGTTGAGTCAGCTCCAATAGTGAGGGACTTCCCAGATGTGTTTCTAACTGATCTTCCGAGCATGCCACTTGACAGAGATATTTATTTCGGCATTGATTTGTTGTCGGGCACTCAGCCCATCTCTATTCCCCCATACCGTATGGCTCCTCCTGAGTTGAAGGAGTTAAAGGAGTAGTTGCAGGAGTGCCTTGATAAGGGCTTCATTCGGCCCATTGTGTCACCTTGGGGTGCTCCAGTCTTGTTTGTGAAGAAAAAGGATGGTTCTATGCGTATGTGTATTGATTACTGCCAGCTGAACAAAGTTACAGTGAAGAACAGGTATCCATTGCCTCGTATTAATGACTTATTTGGTCAGTTACAGGGTTCCAAGGTGTTCTCCAAGATTGACTTACAGTCAGGCTATCATCAGTTGAAGATTCGGGAACCAGATATCCCGAATACTACTTTCAGGACCAGATATGGTCACTATGAGTTTCTTGTTATGTCTTTTGGGCTAACCAACGCCCCTATAGCCTTTATGCATTTGATGCACAGTGTGCTCCGGCCTTATCTTGATTCCTTTGTCATTTTATTTATTGACGACATTCTGTACTCCCAGACTCGGGAGGATCATGAGTAGCACCTAAGGACTGTGCTTCAGACTTTGAGAGAAAAGAAGTTATATGCAAAATTTTCTAAGTGTGAGTTTTGGCTAGACTCAGTGGCATTCTTGGGTCATGTAGTATCGAGTGATGGGATCAAGGTAGATCCTAAGAAGGTGGAGGCAGTGCATAGTTGGCCAAGACGGTCATCAGGTACGGAGATCCGTAGTTTTCTTGGCTTGGCAGGGTATTACCATCATTTTATAGAGGGATTCTCATCTATTGAAGCACCTATGACCATGATAACCTAGAAGGGTGCTCGGTTCATGTGGAAATAGGAGTGTGAGGAGAGCTTTCTAAAGCTCAAGACAACTTTGACTACAGCACCAGTATTGGTATTGCGTACAGGTTCAGGGTCTTACACTGTATGTTGTGATACGTCGCAGATTGGTTTTGGCGCGGTGTTGATGCAGGACGGTAGGGTGATTGTCTACGCATCCAGACAACTGAAGGTGCATGAGAAGAACTATCATGTCCACGACCTTGAGTTATCAACTATTGTTCATGCCCTAAAGATTTGGCGCCACTATTTGTATGGTGTTCCTTGTGAGATTTACACCGATCATCGGAGTTTGCAGCATCTGTTCGAGCAAAAGGATCTTAACTTTCATCAGCGGAGGATTATGATATCACCATTTTGTACCCCCCCCCCCCAGGGAAGGCCAATGTGGTGGCCGATGCTTTTAGTCACCGGTCGGAGAGTTTGGGGAGTTTAGCATATCTTCCAACAGCACAGAGACCATTAGCATTGGATGTTCAGGTCTTAGCCAAGCAGTTTGTAAGATTGGATATGTCTGAGCCGAGTTGAGTGTTGGCTTGTGTGGTCTCTTGGTCTTCTCTTTATGATCGTATCAGGGAGCATCAGTATGATGACCCCCACATGTTTGTCCTTAAGTAAACGGGCAAACACGGTGATGCTAAGGAGGTCACCATTGGGGATGATGGCACATTGAGGATGTAGGGCAGGATATGTGTACCTAATGTAGATGGTTTGCGTGAGTTGATTCTTCAGGAGGCTCATAGATCGCGGTACTCCATTCATCCGGGTGCCGTGAAGATGTATCAGGACTTGAGGCAGCATTACTGGTGAAGGAGAATGAAGAATGACATAGTGGAGTATGTGGCTCGGTGCCTAAATTGCCAACATGTGAAGTATGAGCATCAACGGCTGGGTGGGTTGCTTAGAAGTTAGAGATTCCGGAGTGGAAATAGGAGCGGAACACTATGGATTTCGTTGTTGGACTCCCACGGACTCAGTGGAGGTTTGATGCAGTTTGGGTGATTATGGATAGGCTTACCAAGTTAGCTCATTTCATTTATGTGATGACTGCATATTCTTCCAAGCAGATTGCTCGAATCTACATCCGTGAGATCGTCAGGCTTCATGGCGTACAGGTATCTATTATCTCTGACCGTGGTACGTAGTTTACATCATGGTTTTGGAGGGTCGTACAGCATGAGTTGGGTAATTGAGTGGAGCTGAGCACAACATTTCACCCTCAGACAAACAGACAGTCCGAGTGCACTATTCAGATATTAGAGGATATGTTTTGTGCGTGTGTGATGGAGTTTGGAGGGTCATGGGATCAGTTCTTGCCACTTGCGGAATTTGCCTACAACAACAGTTATCAATCGAGCATCCACATGGCCTCGTATGAGGCTCTGTATGGTAGGCGGTGTCGGTCCCCAGTGGGTTGGTTTGAGCCGGGAGAGGCCAGATTATTGGGTATAGACTTGGTCCAGGATGCCCTAGATAAGGTGAAGGTCATTCAGGATCGACTTCGCACAGCCCAATCCAGAAAGAAGAGTTATGCGGACCGGAAGGTTCACGATGTAGAATTCATGGTTGGAGAGCGGGTCTTGCTCTGGGTATCACCTATGAAGGGTGTAATGAGGTTCGGAAAGAAGGGCAAGCTGAGCCCAAGGTACATTAGTCTTTTTGAGGTGTTGCGGAGTGTTGGGGAGGTTGCTTATGAGATTTCCTTACCTCCTAGCCTAACAGGAGTTCATCCGGTATTCCACGTTTCTATACTTCGGAAGTATCACGGTTATCCGGCCCATGTATTGGATTTCAGCTCAGTCCAGTTGGACAAGGATTTATCTTATGTCGAGGAGACAATGGCTATTTTGGACAGACGGGGTCAGAAAGCTAAGGTCAAAGAACATTACTTCCGTGAAGGTTCGGTGGAGGGGTCAGCCAGTCGAGGAGGCCACTTTGGAAACCGAGCAGGATATACGCAGCCATTATCCTTATCTTTTCACAGCTTCAGGTATGTCTCTATATTCTTTCGAGGACAAACGATTGTTTTAAGAGGGGGAGTATGTAACGACCCGGCCGATCGTTTTGAGTGTTTTAGCCCCGATCCCCTATTAACTGCTTCCCCCGTATCTTTTTCTTCTATTGTGACTTGCTGGGAGGTTTCGTTTTTGGAGTATTTTGGGACACTTAGTCCTTAAATGGGAGCTTAAGCCTTAGGATTGGGACAATAGTCAGAATTGTGTGAAGACGACTCTAGAATGAAGTTTCTTCAGTTCCTTTATCTCCGTTAGGTGATTTTGGACTTAAGGGCGTGTCCGGATTGTGTTTTAGAGGTCTGTAGCTCATTTAGGCTTGAAATGGTGAAAGTCGAAGTTTAGGAGATTTTGACCAGTAGTGGAATTTTTTATATCGGGGTCGGATTCCGATTCTGGAAGTTGGAGTAGGTCCGTAGGGTTGAATTGGTTTCTGAACTTGGCCTAGCAGGTGAAAACCCAGTCTTTAAACCTCTTGAGTTCAATCATAAACTCACTTCTATTGAGTTTGATAAGGAAGTAAGCAACAATGCATCTGAAGATATATTGCTTGAAGATAAAGGCATTTATCATAGATTGATAGGCAGATTACTATACCTAACTATGACAAGGCCAGACATAGCCTTTGTAGTACAGTTGCTCAGTCAATATATGCATGCACCTAAAGTTTCTCATATGGAGGCTGCAAAGAAAGTGGTAAGGTACATTGAGTCTACACCAGGACTTGGACTCTTTATGCCTACTAGTAGCTGCAATCATCTTATAGCCTATTGTGATTCTGATTGGGGAGCATCTGTGGAGTCTAAAAGATCAGTTTCGGGATATGTTGTAAATTTTGGTGGTGCACTGATCTCCAAGAAATAAAAAAAAATAAGGAACAGTGCCTAGAAGCTCAGCGGAAGCATAGTTTCGAAGTATGGCAACCATAGTTGCTGAGATTTTATGGCTAGTTGGACTATTCAGAGAGTTAGGTGTGGATATCAAATTACCTATTTCATTGCACTATGATAGCAAAGCAGCTATTCAAATTGCTGCACATCATATCTTTCATGAGAAGATTAAGCATATAGATATTGACTGTCATTTTGTAAGGGAGAAATCGGTGCAAAGACTGATTCGAACACAACATGTTGGGACAACAGAGCAAATCGCGAATTTACTAACTAAGGCGATGTGCAAACCACAACATGAGTACTTACTCAGCAAGCTGGGAATGAAGAAGGTATTTCATCCCTCAGTTTGAGGGGGAGTATTGAGGAATGTGGGTCCCATATATTTAAAGTGTAGAGTTAGTTAGTGGTTAGTAGTTAATCTCTATAAGTAGTGAAAAGTACTCTGTAAATAGTACGTTGTACATTTCAATACTCAAAAAATGGAGTAATGATCGTCCTCTCTACTCTTACCTTCTCTCTATCTTCTCTGTGCACCGCCACAGCTAGAGCTCTTCAACAAGAACACATGAAGTCCATTTGGTTTTAGAATTTTCAAAAATCTGAAAGTTTTTCGCCATTGATGAGTTCTCGCTTTTCAGATTTGGAATTGCTTGTAAAAAAAAAGTAAAGAGAAATTTTTAGAGAAGTTTAATTAGATGTATAAATTTGTCAGATCTAGATATGGATGGGTTAGAGTGAGGGAAGAAAGAGGCATTAGAGAGGCAAGTGGTAAGGGGAAGACGAAGAAGAAACAGTGGAGTGGACTATAGCGTGAAATTGAATTTATTAAAATTGCAATGTGGTTTAAATCTATTAGGACCGAAATAATCAGGTGTCATGCGAGAGATAGTAAAACAAACCTTGAACGACGATAAATCCAATAACAAAAGAGAAATCTACCAAAAGAGGCAAAAAACATTTAATATGGCTTGGTCAATTGACCTACGTCCACGTCGGAGATGAGTAATCCACTATTTACAAGAGAGTACAAAATATCGAGAGAACAACCTCACGAATAGGCAAACACAAGTGACACACTAACACTTGTCCCGTAAAGTTCTCTCCCTAAACACGACTCTCAAACCCCGTATGGCTATATTGTGGATGCTACTGAATGAGAATGAAGAATTTTCAACAATTTATAGAAGTCCAAACTTTTTCCTACAAGAAAAAGGACTAGCCAAACATAGAAGAATTATAATTTCCTTCTATAAAAAAGAAAACTCAATTATGGTAAATATTTAATCATTTCCTTCAAGAATTAAAAAAATCAAATCGCTTAGCCGTTAATTAATTTAAAAATAAAAGAAAAATGAAAGTAGATGAATAGTACCAGTGGCGTCTAGGATAGTGGAGTCTTGGTCAGAGCAAGCCGCCCTATTCTATTATCAGACATAATTGGGAGAAGCTCATCCGAAACTAGAGCTAGAAACGCTTTATTTCGTTTCGTTCCCGTTCTTCATTTCCTTCTTCTCGAATCCAAGGGGGACTTCTCATATTTAGAATCTTTCTGCGGTGTGCTCCGTTTACTATTCTTTCGTACTTTCTTCTTTTTACCACGCGATAGGTCAGCGAAGCCTGAGCGGGCGCGGAGAAGGAAAGGCCAAACACTTCGGCCTAACGGGAATGAGCAACGACGAAATGAGAAGATGAGGTGCCTCGGGCACCCCCATTTAGAAAGAAGGGTCGAAGGTTTTGGGCCTGTAGCTTTCCCCGTCCCCCCTTCGTCGGGCGGTGCTTGTGTGGAGGGTGCGCCACCTGAAATCGGGCTTGAAGCTCTCACCTTACCAACAAGCCGAGAGCTGATGGCTGTTGGTCACGACTACTATCAAAAAGCTCCTATGAAGATGAATATTTCACATGGAGGAGTGTGCATCTTTATGTTGGGTGTTCTTCTGTCGTGCGACCCGGCGGCTTATGTGNTTCTTTTAGAAAGAAAAAAATGGTACAAAAAGAGATAAGAAAACCAGGACAAAATGATAAAAACATGGGTCAAGTCTTGTAGGGAATATTTCCCAATAGCCACAGGGTGTAATTTTTCTAAAACTTAGAAGTGCAATTAAAAGGAGTCGAATGGTCACTCTCGCAAAATTATTTTAAAAAGTCCTTTGGTTAAGTTTAAAACTCCGATTTGGACCATTAAAATTGTGATATGTTTAACCTACCATTGACGTCGATTATGATGACAAATAATCGTCATTAAACAATGTGTCAAGACTAATTAACAGATTCTATGATTTTAACAAAAATAACCCATAATTTAACATTTGAAAGTAGGAGAATAATATGTGACATTAATTTCCTAATACTACTTCTACACTGATTTGCGTTACAGAAACTTCATCTTTGGCCTGATTTGCTCCTGCACAAGCTTGGGTTCTTGTAACTTCTGAAGTAGAGTAGCCTGACGATATTGGTTCTACTACAGTACTTCTGATCCATGATCCGAATAAATTATAAAGGAAATTCCCTCTAAAACACTATCCAGAACAAACTACTGAGCTTCAATTTTATAGATATTAAAGAAGAATGGATTTACATTAGAAACATAGACATGTAACTAGGAACAAGCCAATTCTTCAAACTATACAAAACAAATTTCCCACCCTAAAAGGTATAAGGTCACTTACTCGACAACGAGCAGTGGTCCAGAGGATAGGATTCTTCACCATGTCAAATTATCCACGCATCGCGCGAGTTCTAACACTAGTTTCATATAAAAGCAGTAGCTTCTATATCCATCTTTGAAAGTTTGAGAAAAGAAGATTGTGTATTATATGACTATTATGGAGGTGGATCGACAATCTTAAATTGCTGTACAGAATACTGCTGCACTCACTACTCCTTTCTGACATACTCAAACGAACCACTGTTTGGGTCAACTTATGGAGCATAGGGAGGGATCCCAGAAAGGTTTATGGGTAAAGAGTTTGGTATAAGCGGACAGAACTTTAATCTCTTACCATTTGGTTCACAGAGAAGAAGGTGCCCAGCTTACAGTCCTGGATTGCGTAAGCGTAAACATGAAGGACATAATTCATTGACTTGTGCTCTCACATGTAAATATAGATTACCTACTCGTAATTCATGACACATTACTAAGCAAATCTTCCCTCTCGATCGGTGAAGATGAGAATGTATGAGTTATGAAAATAAAAAATAAGAAATCAAGCAACCTCTTCTCATTAGAAGTTTGAAATCCAATCAACACAAGTCGAATCAATTAACAATATATGTAGAATAAATCAACTGATAGAGTCAGATTATAAGTTCCATCTAAATCCAACAATGAGAGGATTAATCTACGATCACAAGTTGGAGAGTGTCACATCCAGTGGTTTCTTCAATTTCTCTTTTAATATTCCCAACAGAAGCTTCAACAGAAACTCTGCAGTTTATCACTTCAATAAGTTGAAGTGTTGGAATATCCACAAAGCAAGGAGGGATCTCCTTGAGGTAGTAACAACCTTTTATATGTAGCTTCTCAAGCACGGGAAACGATTCCTCTGAAGCTTTCCATTCTCTTAGATCAGTCCACTCTAATGTCAAGTATTTGAGTGCAGGGAACTTGACATAGCTGACGTTCCAACACTCTTTACCCAAAAGTAATCCTCTGATTATTTTGAGACTCTCAAGCTTCTGCAGTCTTGCTATGTTTGAAGTCAATTCTTTCGTTATTGAGAAGTTGCGAAGCCACAAATTCCTAAGATTTGAAGGGAAGACAAAATAGCTCTCCCATCCAACTGAATACGAGTAGCGATAAGTCCCATGTGGGCATTCAAGGTCAAGAGAATGAAGGCGAGTATGAACTTCCTGTATGGGAAACAAAGAACGACTAGGTAAACTTCCAAGGCTGAGACCTAGCTCTTCTAGATTCGGAAACCTCCACCACAACCTTGGATTTCTATCATTCACGTACACACGAAGCTTGCGAAATGTCTTCAGGTTCTCCAGCATAGTTTCTGAAGATTCTTCTTCCTCACTTTCTAATAACAAGAAAAATTTCCTTATATTCACATGCCTTAACTTGCTCATTTTCCAGAGACCAGCAGAACGTGGGAATAAAGTCCTTCTTGAATCAACCTCTAAAGTGTGAAGATCGGGAAGGTGTGATATCCACTTGAATTCAAATTGATCTTCGACATAAAGTGCAAGGTACCTCAAGTGAGTTAGCAATTTTACTGCTGGAATCCATGAATATGTTTCCACATCCATCAAATGCAACACCCGAACAAATTTTAGTTCAACAGGTAAAGATAAAGGATTTGATCGTTTCTTCCATGTATTGAATTTTGGATGAGCAATGAACTCCAAAGACGATTTAGGACATTGACCAAAACACTTTGTACTTTCCTTGGACTCGTGTAGTGTAATCTTATCCGCCCAATATTCACAATGATCTAGCTGTTCCACCAGATCATCGTGAATATAAATGCATAACCGCGATTCCGTATTATACAAATGTTTATATGGACTGTATGGCATCGTAAGCTGCATAAACTTTTCTTCTCTAAGTTTTGCCAAGCAAAACTCACGCACTACATCATGAAGTATGCAGTATTTTATGTCACCATTACGTCTCCTTTTAGAGACCATTACTAGGCTTCTGTTAAGCAAATCATCCAAGCAAACTCTAGCTGCTTCTTCCATATAATTCTCTGTGTCAACATTCAGCACAAACTCTTCGGCCATCCACAACTTCAGCAAAGCAGACACTGGAATCTTATAGTCTTCCGGGAACAAGCCCATATAAAGAAGGCAAGGCTTTAAGTGGTCTTCTAAATGCTCATAACTTGATCGTATTACCTTCATGCTTTGCTCATCTAAAGCATAAGAACTTAAGTCATTTGCAACATCAAGCCACAAGGATGCCTGCCTTTCCATCTTCACAATAATCGCGGCAATCAAGATGATTACAAGAGGCAATCCTTTACAATGTTCCGCAACTTGTAACCCTGCTTCCGATAGATTGGGTGGACAACTCTCTCCTTGAAATACTCTCTTCTGCAATAATTCCCAACTCTCTTCCAATGTTAGAAATCTAAGAGAATAAGGATCACTACGGTGTTGAAGATGCTTAGCCACTTGTTCAATGCGAGTTGTAACCATCACTCTACTTCCATCTTCACCCTTGGGGAAACATAATCCCAAATCTTCCCATGCAGCGACTTCCCATATATCATCTAATACGATGAGGTATCTCCTGCCTATTAGAGTCTTCCGCAACTTGTCAGCTATGTCGTCGTCCTCTTTGATTTCACACTTACCACGTGTAGCTTGTTTAAGCATTTCAATCAACAATGTCCTCTCTGTATATGTTTGCGAGACAGAGCACCATACTCTAGCATCAAAGTGATTAACCATAGAAGGATTGTTGTACACTTTCCTGGCCAAGGTTGTTTTACCCAATCCTGGCATTCCAAAGATTGCGATAACGTCCAGCTCCTTTGCTCCACCAGTCAATTTCTTCATAATACTTTCTGCATCTTTCTCAAAGCCCACAACTTCCTCATCAATTGATGGCAAACTACGTTGGGCGGAAGGCCCTGCTGAAAAAACAGTTCCTTCTCCACAAGTCTCAACTACCTCCATGTCAATTGTTGAAAGCTAGCGCCTTTTGTATCTTTCAGGATTATGGAAACTACAATGTAACTACCTTAGAGTTAATAGAGCCGTCACCTTCCATAAAAGAAATGAAAGAAGCAATAACAATCTTCATAATAATTTAGACAAAAACCCAAACCACAAGATAATCAAGATGAATAAAAGGACTAAATCTCCAACCCCTTTAAAATCTCAATTTATACTATAACATACAATTTCTTCCTTAATGATGGGAATATATCAGAATTTGAATCATATAAACTATAAAAATTTAGCTACGTTTCTTGGGAAAGATCCAAACTTAATTTTGGTATATCTAGTTACTCTCTCCGTTCCGTGAACCTATTTTCTTTATGGTCCGTTCGAAAAAGAACCTCTTCTAAATTTGGAAATAATTTACCTATCTTTAATGAGAATCTTTTTGAACCACACAAATACTCTGGGTCTCTTTTTGACTTACCACAAACTCCAAAAATTTTCCTTTTTTTTTTAAACGCCGTATTCAATTAAACATATTCACATAGGAGGGAGTTATATTAATTTCATTTCTTTTCGGAGGAAATGATTTGTAAGGTTCAAACATTTCCTGTTAACAAAAATTGACTTACGTTCGGAGAAATTTTCAGTAATAGCAAAATGTGAGATTCTTTGTTCAGTATTTAATTTTGGACTTTTTGATATTATCCTATTTGGCTTCATCTTTTTTTTGGCTGAATAAAATTTCACTTATTGAAAGCTGTAAAGTAGTTCAAAGAGGAGTATTACGAACAGGGATTAATCTAAACGATTCAATCTCCAATAAGTCATTGTGGTGCTCAAAAAAAAACAAGCAAGGTAGGGAAATTCCAATATAGAGTACCCGAGTTAAGACCTTTTTAGCCTAACTTACCATTGTTTAAGGTCTCGTTAACCAAAATATGGAAAAAACTTAAAGTGAGCTTTCAAAATCTTGTGGGTGAATTTTGGAAAGAGAGGACATTCGTAATTACAACTTAAATAAGACATAATAATGTGAATATCCTGTAAAGGATTAGAAGATAAATAGCTAAAAAAATAAAAACAAAGTGGAGATCAAAAAAAGAAATATCACCTTCTGTTATTGAGAAAGACAACAGAGAGATTAGTTGCTCCAAGTCTTAATTTGATGATTTTGGATTTAGAGAAATTGGAAATGAGAAAGAACTATACATATAAATACATGCAGTTAAATTTAATTTCAGGTCTGACTAAAATTTAAAATTGTATGCTCCTCACATGATTATCCGACTTAAGTGGAGTATGCAACTCCACTTTAATTGAAGGTTATATTTTTCTACCTCGAAATTCTCTATTTTTATGTATAGTAAAAATTTTAAATTTAAAAAAAAAAAAAAAAAAAAAAAAAAGTGGAGTATACCGATCAAATTATATTATAATTTATAAATTCACATTTTTCTGGAAAAAGTTATATTACTCGCGTTCAAAAGTGATTGTCCAATTTTACTTCACAAGAGTTAAATAGAATAGTTTTACTAGATTGGTGATGAGTGGTGAACTATTCCACGTTCCTTTTTTTTTTTTTTTCTAATACATAAAAGAGAAATTAAATTCTCACTAAGATGATAATTTAAGCAGTCAACCACCTAAATTACTGTAATCGCGCATGTCCTTTGTTCAGAGTTGTCGGTCACATTTTCAAATTATTTTTCATTTAAATAACTGACTTTGTAAATTGTGATAAATAGGGATCATTTATTTAATATCACCAATACAGTGATATTATTTACTAATGCCCTAGATTTAACTTAATCAAACATACTTTGACTGGGTCAATAAACGATTAAGAAGGCCTATGGGCTAGGTTGTGATAAAACAAAACAAAAAATGAAAATAAAATAAAATCGATTTTTACCTTCATATATTATATATGAAACTTTATTATCCTCTTTAATTAAGTTTTAACTTAATTATATGGGCATATACAATTTACCAATTACATACGAATTAATATTAATGGGTATCCTTTTATATTATGAACGAAAAAGGGTAAGTTTTGCCCCTGAACTATTAGATTTGGTCTAATATTTCCCCTCATCCACCTATTGGGCTAAATATATCCTTCCCGTTAAGGTTTCGGCTCACACATGCCCTTTAAGTTAACAGGTCATCTCAGATTAAAAATCAAAATTATTTTTAATGACGTGGCATTATCCTATGGTTGATTTAAAACTCACCTCAAATATGTCAATCCACCCACCCGTTTGAGCCCGACCCGACCCGACCCAACTCCTAGATTACCCACTAAACCATTTAACCCATCGGCCAAAATACATTGATACTCCCCCATAGACTGATACTCCTCTGAAAATTAGGGTTCTTTTTGTTCTTCTTCTTCCTTTCCCAAATCTGAAAATCAGAGTTCTTAGATCTTCTCCATCTTGTTTTAACTTTAACATGTCTGAATCTTCTTCTGCTTCTTCCGAAATTCATACGACTGATACTCCCCTATCTGAAAATTAGGGTTCTTTTTGTTCTTCCCTCTCCCAAATCTGAAAATCAGAGTTCTTAGATCTTCTCCATCTTGTTTCAGCTTGAAAATGTCTGAATCTTCTTCTGCTTCTTCCCGTGACCAAAGTGACAACCGTACATGTTATTGTGGACTGATTGCCAACCAATTTACTGCTACGACACCTTTGAATGGTGGTCGTAGATTCTATAAATGTTATCGTTATGAGACTAATGGTCGACGATATTGGGAATGGGGCGACGAAGAACTTCCACCTCATGTGTCAATGTTTATCCATAGGCAAAGAAATTCGTTGAATGCCCTTCGTCTCGAAAGGAACAAACTGAAGAAAACAGTGGAAGATATGGTTGGGAGTAAAGCTGCAGATTTGAATAACGTATCCTTGGAAGAGAAAGTTTTAAACTTGGAGCAGAAATCGAAGCGATAGAAAAGACTTGCGATATGGTCATAGGCTATTTTTTTTTTAGTTGGTACAATGATGTATTGAAGTCGGTGGCCTCTAATGTTTTGCGTTGATGATGAAAAATTTGAACATATCTGCGTATTTTTGCGTTGATGGTGCAATGATGGTCTGGTTGTATTAATGATGAAAATCTGCTGATATTAGTTATTTTGGGTTAAACGAAGGAAATATGTAGATTTTAATTGTTTAGTTTAGTTGTTTTGGTTGGTTAATGAAGGAAATCTGCAGATTTTAGTTGTTTAGATTGTCAAATGTAAAAAATCTGCAGAAGTTGATGAGACGAAACTGATATTTGTTAAGTATGTAAGGATTGTTGGTCTATTCTATTAGTCTAAATCTGCAGAATTTGTGCCATATTTTGTTGGTCTAAATCTGCAGATTTTGTACCATATTTTGTTGCTCTAAATCTGCAGATTTCTGTAAATCTGCTAATCAATCAGTACATAACCAATACTGAAACAGTCACATAACGGAATCGATAATAATTACACCACTTATGGTCTAAATCTGCAGATTTTGTGCCATATTTTGTTGGTCTAAATCTGCAGATTTTTGCAAATCTGCTAATCAGTCAGTACATAACCAAATATTGAAACATGACAATAACAGTCACAGAATTGATAACAATTACACATAACAGTCATTACACATTACAATCATTACACATTACAGTCATTACACAATAATGAATGTAATAACCAAAACAGTCATTACACGACTAATTCACCACTTAAATAACAAAAAACAAGGTCTGAATCAATCAGTACATAACAGTCAGATTACACAAAAATTATTGAACTACACAAACTACTATAATGCTTGTCCTTTTTAGTCTTCAGTTTTCTAATTTTTTTTTCCTTTTCTGCTACCAACTGATTTGTGGACATAGGTGATTTGCCTCTCCAAGTGAGCTTCTTTGGTGGATAAAGCAGATTAGTAAGCACGTTAACACCATCTACATCTCCTTCGAAGACAATCTTCCTATTACCAATAGGTTCTTGATACAACTTTCGTTGTTCAAGCATAGTCTTAGCTTAAGATATCACCTTAGGCATCACATCCGGCTCTTCATCTTCACCTTCATTTTCATCTTCACCTTCATGTTCATCATTAAGTATTGTTGAAGGTTCAACAGATACCTTCCCTTGAGCTATGTTAGTAGATCCATCACATTGACTCACTCCAGGAGTAGGCATGGAAACAAATTTTGATTTTCGACTGTCTTGTGGTGCCGTTAAGGGAACATCTTGTATTGTTCGGAAAGTTCCTTCACCATTAGCCTGCAAGAGTTGTTCATTAAATGGTGTTTATAAATTAAATTTTTTTGTCGGATAAGAAAATATGTGAAAAAGACTACTACCAAAGGGTATTTTCTTCTGTTATGGCTTGTTGTACCACAAAACCCACATGTAATTACAAGTCATTTTCTTGAAGCTGACCAGACCCCCTCCCTTTTCCTAGCCTCACCTTTTTTCTCTTTTTCTCTTTACTTTTGGTCTACCCACTATTTTATGTATTTCTGGTGGATCCATTGCATGTTGCGGCTCAACATTCCAAAATTTCTCACCTCTCACTGGCTGTAACTTATGCATGTATGCTGACATATAAGCTTCTTTGAATACCACCAATGTACCTCGTTTAATGGATCTTGTTTGTCGTGCATTAAAGCTTTGATAGCATGAGGACATGGTATTCCTATCAAATTCCATCCCCTGCAAGTACATTTCTTCAATTCTAGGTTCACTGTATGCTTATCTTTATCCTCAACCACCTCATATCCATAATCTCTATTAAAGATAACTTTACACTCTAATGCAGTCACTTTGTAATCATGGTAAAACTCCATAGTATATGGGCTAATTTCTTCCCTCCAATTCCTGCATTCCTCTTCACGGTTCTTCAACAAATTCATTACCTACCATAAAAAGGAAGATCATAGTATAGTAATAAACAATTATAAAAAATTTAACGTAAAAAAAAAATTACCTTTAATATAATGTCTTCCAACATTTTGATTATAGGTTTAGTTCTTTCTTCAAGAATCCATTTGTTGAATGATTCGGTAAAGATATTGTCAACCATTTGGTTCTTGCATCTAGTGTCAAAGTAAGCCTTACACTAGTTTTGAGGAGAGTAGTGTAATAGTTCCCTAGCAGCATCTTCATGAATATCACCTAGAGTCTTCAATTGATCTTTGAATTCTTATTCATAGGTACTCCAAGCACACTACCACATTAAAATTTTCATCTATATACCTCTCCAGTTTTTACTCCAATTAGCTTCAATGTGCCTAGCATACCACCTGTGCTTTACTTTTGGAAGAAAAGTGGAAACATCCTCCAACAACCCCTACAACAATGGAAAATCAGTTACAAATAAAGTATAAATTAAACATATAGTTGAAAAAAAATTGACAAACAATTACCTTTTGCATATCTGACATAAATGTCACTTTTTCACCATCTTCAAGCTCCAAAGAATTTCTCAGTAACTCCATAAATCACTTCCAGATTCTACCAGTTTCTTTATCCACTACTGCCCATGCTAGAGGATAAAAATGTTTCACTGAATCTTGTACCATCGCCACCAGTAGAATTCCCTTACATTTCCCTTTAGGAAATGTACCATCTAGGCCTATAAGAGGTCTCAAACTTGCTTTCCAGCCTATTTTTAAAGCTTGAAAACAAATATACATCCTTAGAAACCTTATTTTTCCTTCTGCTAAAACATCTTTAGAAATATTTATCACCACATCAGAACCAGGGTCACTGTCCCTCAATTCTTGAGCATATGACTCTAACCTATTGTAATCAACAATGAAGCTACTCTCCAATTTCTCTAGCATAAGCCTTTTTACTTTTTTCATCTTTGAATAGCTAACATTAAGTTTGACTTGATCCTCTAGGTCCACCCTCATGTCTTTCATTTTGGACTTTGTTCTTGAAATAGTGTGCTAAAGCTTGGGGAGTAGCTCTTCCATTCTTGTATGCGTGTTCATAAGTATGCTTTGTTTTCAAAGTTTTGATTTTAAATCCTTGATCCCTATTATCCTGAGATATTAATAACTCAAAGGGACAACCAACAACACATATATATCTAACTTTACTAGTGTCACTCTTCTTAACCTTAAGGCCTTCCCATTAGCAATTCCATAATACTTCACAATTTTTTTTAGCTTGAGCCAAATCCCCAAAACTCATACCCTTTTCCAACTCTTTATACTTTTCTAGTTTGTCATTGACTTCTTTCGTCCTTTCCTTACTAAAGAGATCCAATTGATTATTATCATAATCACTAGAGTCATGTTGATATGCTTCCTCTTCCTCACATGACTCATAATCAGTCCCAACATCTACGGTGACACTGTGAGGTTCATTGTGGTGACTTATGCTAGGAGCTGACACGTGTTCTTCACCCTGATCATTAGCAAAGAATTGAAGTCCACTTAGCTGGTTAGTTAAGAGTTGTTGTAGTGTTCTGATTCCTGAATCCCCTTCAACCAGAAAGTACCTACCTGAAGGCCCTATTACTAGAAGCTGTTCAACCTTCTTAAACCCACATTTTTCAATGTATTCCGAATAAATGTCTATATAAGACACAAATCCACATCATAAGCTTGCAACAAGTGATTCAATTTTTTAATGTACACTATTTGAGATTTCAAGACCCATCTGCCCTCATAATTCAAGACCAAGTCCACCTCTTCAACCATTCTTTGTTAAAGTCACGTGCAAACCAATAAAAAAGGGAAAAGGGCCCATCAAACATATTCAAACAGAAAAATAAGGTCCAATTTATCAATATTTAATGTACTAAGTACACACAAGAATAAAGTTTAATGGACCATATACAAATATAAATGCAAAAACAAACACAAAAGCTTAGAAATAAAGAACTGATTGAGCAGACAACAATACCCCTTCGAAACCCTAAATCGCTATCAACTATACAAAATCCATAAAACAGACCAAAAAAACAAAGAGGGACCACATGCAATCTCAATATTACTAAACAATGACATTAAAAGCATAAAAGAAGCAGTACAAAAATTGCCACAACTAGAAAGTAACAGTAGATGATAAATTCCCAAGAACCCTCCATATTCATTCAAGAAAAGCAGTAAAATATTACTTGATCTTCAACTTGAATCTTTCGAAAACCAGTTGCAGCGAGCAACCATCGCTATCATGGCATTAGGTTTGGGGAAGTTTCAGTCGTATGAATTTCAGAACAGCCGTTGGGGTAGTATCAGTGTATTTTGGCCGATGGGTTAGAGGGTTTAGTAGGTAATCTAGGAGTTAGGTCGGGTTGGGCTCAAACGGGTGGGTGGGTTAAACATATTTGGGGTGGGTTTTAAATCAACCAATAGGATAATGCCACATCATTAAAAATAATTTTGATTTTTAATCTGAAATGGGTTGTTAACTTAAAGGGCGTGTGAGCCAAAACCTTAACGGAAAGGATATATTTAGCCCAATAGGTGGATGGGGGGCAATATTAGACCAAATCTAATAGTTCAGGGGCAAAGCTGACCCTTTCCATATTAGGAATTGAATAGTGAATTATTTATTTTCCATCCTTGTTTTCTCTTTCTCTCTCTATATATATCTCTTTCTCTCCTCCTCCTCCGTTTCCCCCCAATTTTTCTTCCTTTATTTTTCTATGCTTTTTATCTTCTCTTTTTTTAGGGAATTCATCAATGAATTTTAATTGTTTAAATATAGAGCTTTAATTTAGCAATTTTTTTCCATGTTTCACATTTGGTGTTCGAATTGAAATTATCAATCAATAAATTTTTAAGGTATTTGATTCTCCATCATTGACAACTATTAAAAAGATTCAAAATGTTGAATTCGAATTTGGATTTTTAAAAATTATTATTTTATTTGAATTAAGTGTTGTTGCAAATAATTAGAAATATCCTTTGGAGCTTATATCTCAAATTTGAGGGTGTTCGGTAAAGATTAAACTTGATTTTGGCTGAATTTCATAATAATAATAATAATAATGGTGAAGATAATAATAATAATGGTTAAAATAATGATGATAATGATGATGATGATGATTATGATAGTAGTAGTAGTAGTAGTAGTAGTAGGAGGAGGAGGAGGAGGAGGAGGAGAAGAAGAAGAAGAAGAAGAAGAAGAAGAAGAAGGGGAAGAAGAAGACATGACATACAGTAGTTACCAAATTGTATTAAAGTTGTATGTAGATAGTATTTAAATTGTATTTAAATTATATTCTATTATAGTTATATATATTTTAAATTTGAATATTGTATGAAAGTTGAAAAATAGTTGTATAACATATGAATCGTTGTATGAAATTTTTATTTAAGTTATCAATACTATCTTTTTACACAAAGTTGTTGATATGTATCAAAATTGTATTAAGAAGGGAAATTTTGATTGAAATTTCAAAGAGGAAAAAGAACACACCACATACAAAATGGATAGAAATCAAATACAAACACATAACAAAAGAAATATTATATAAACATTTGTATGAAAATTGTATTTAAGTTATATGATGTTGTAGATGTATTTAATTGGGTAAAAACAATGTATGAAAGTTGTAGATAAGTTATAAATAAGTATATACTATATAATTAGTTGTATAAAATTAATTTTAATATGTGTGTTGTTGTAGATATATATCAATTTTGTAAGAAATTTATTTTAAAATTTGTATGTCGGTGTACCATATATTGTTCGAGATGCCGAATTTGAACACAAATCTTTTAATTTTTTGATGACTGTCAATGATGAAAAATAAAATACCCTCAAAGTTTATTGATCGACAAACACTTCGAACAATAATAAGTGCAATAGGAAAGAAAATATCTTTTTATAATCATGTCTAGCTATGCACGAAACTGAACTGAACAGACCATTGGAGTCCAAGCTATTTTGGGCTTAGAAGAGTTATATTCACAAGGACAGTGTCTTTATGTTTTATTTCGAGGACCTTCATTTGTTCCCCCTAAAACCACGAATTTCTCTTTTCGTTTCTGAAGCCATATATATATTGAGTTGTGCCATCTTCCACCAGCACTATATCAACAATTTCGTTCACAAACTTTATTGAGAGAGAGACGGTGAGAGAGTAATGAAGAAAGAAGGAAAAATTGATAAGAAAGCGGTGAATAGGGAAAGAGGAGATGAGAGAAAAAAGTAAAAGAATGTAACCAAATTCTCTAATTTAAGACACTAATAATGAATTGTGTATAATTTGTAAGTAATTTTTGCTAAATACGGATAATATATAAATTAGGACAATTTTAATATATAAGTTTCTAATGGTATAGAAAGGAAATATCCCAAAATAAAAACTTGATCAAAGCAAAGTGGAATACGCCTGACTGTCTAACCGTTTGGCCATAAAAATAGATTCCTTTTTTCCGATTTTTTTTTACCTTTTTTTTTTAAAACTAGTATTTGATCATGAAATTTTTGACTTTCACTTTAAGATGAATTTCATAGTCCTTTGAAAATTTAAAAAATTTCAAAAAACTATTTTTTAAAATTTTCAGTTCAGATCACTCACAAAAATTCAAAATAGCCCAAAATTATATTATGTCCAAACACAACTCAAATTCAAAATACCATTTTCATGTGATTTTTTTTATAACTTTTTTCTGAAATTTTATAATTTTTATGTCCAAAAGTCCACTTAAACTATCTTGAAAACCCTGCACCCCCTCCCCCAGTCTCTACACTTCTCTCTTACTTTATATGTTTATCAGTTTACTTTATAATCACCATTAGGTAAGAAAGTATTTTATTGCTCTTGAGAGGGAGGGAGGGGGTGGTTCTTTTTATTAAAAAAAAAAACATTGTCTTGTTACAACATATGAAATTTCTTTTATTTTTCCTCTGATGATTAGTATTCGATTAGTCCCAATTTGCTCTAGAAAATTCCACTTTGGAAGTAAAATACTCTCTACCAAAGGAACTCTTATCTTTACTTTCATAGGTTTGGTGATTTTATAACCTCCTCAATTATGGATTACATTAGCAGTGGCGAAGCCACGTAGTGTTGAGGGTGGTCAACTGACCACCATTCGTTGAAAAATTACATTGTGTATGTAGGTAAAATATTACGTTTTAGAGGTATATAACATATATTGAACACCTTTTGTTGGAAAAGATTTTCACTTCTTCTAAATTAGAACACCCTTGAAAAAATTTCTAGCTTCGTCACTGTACATTAGGATGACTTGTAGATGAAAAAAGAAAACTTTAAAAGGCTAAGGAAAAACTTCACGTGTTTCCTTTTTCCGATATTTTACACTTCAATTACCATTTTTCCATCCTCATTCCTCAAGAAGTTTTCACCTCCTATATTCGTTTTTACAGATCCATATACCAACAATGTAATAATTGATACAAGAATTTTGTTTCAGTCCTTCAGGTTCTTAAGAGGCGAATTACATTAAGAACTTAGAATTTCTCATAAATCTCTCATATTAGTCAACTAATACTGATTATATACAAAGAAACCAAACTAACGTGGATCAGCCATCGAAAAATGGTTATCCACTTGCAGTTTTTTATGGGTGTCCAATGGCTGATTTACAGTTAATGAATTGTTGGTGGTGCTTGAATAATAAGATTATGGTAAGACTTGGCTTTAAACAATTCTGAATAATAGTCAACTTAAGATAATTTCTTCTAGATCTAAACTTAAGAAAAGATAGATCAGAGACATTGAATTTGCACACTGACCTAGTTGACCTTCGAGTACTATTCAAATTTAATTTGATTCACTATACAAAAATTAAAACCGTTCATAAGTTTGGGGTGTTAGCTCCCTATTTTATGAGATGAGCAATAATAATCCCTTAATTAGTATGCAAAAGTGGTACATCTTTAATTTGGTCCAAGATAAACAAAACGTGTAAAATTATATAGATGCAAAAAATGTTACTTGAATGAATGATATTATACTATTGGAGTAGTTAAGTTCTTTTCGCGAAGAGAGTGTCAATGCTATGTGCACTGATCCACATATATGCACTTAAAAATATCATTCCACAATATAGTGCGTTAATGGTTAGCTTTACAGTTGCTACTATAGGAGGAAGGATATATGCATGGAACTTTTATACTTCCCAAAATGCTGCTTAAGTATAATAATCCCGAGTATATATATACAGTTAAAACTTATTCAGTATGCAAGACAAAAGTTGCAAAAAATTGTGTACTGGCTTAATTACCATCTTCCAAATAAGAACTTGGAGACTGTCACATCTAGTGTTTTCTTCAATTTCTGTTTTAATATTCATAGTTGAAACCACAATAGGGTCCGTACAGTCAAACAGTTCAATTATATTAGTGCAATGTTGGAATATCCACAAAGCTAAGAGGTTTCTCCTTGAAGTAGTAACAACTTCTTAGAACCAGCTTCTCAATAAGCATGGGGAAAGATGCATCTGAAGCATTCCATATTACCGTCCTCACAGCATATAGTGACAAGTATTTGAGTGTTGGGAACTCGACATTTCTCACGTCCCAACAGTATTTTACATTCCCAAAAGGAAATCCCAACAGTATTTACCACAATTGGTCGCTAATATATAGAATTTAATTTTTTTTTATACATAAGCGACCAAAATTGGTCGCGAATTCCCAGAATTTTTGTTTTTTAACAGAATAGCGACCAAGGTTGGTCGCTCTTCAGGAAATCTGGATTAATTAGCGACCAACCTTGGTTGCTATTTCCTAGAAAAAAAAATTTAAATAGAAAAGAGACCAACTTTGGTCGCTTTTTCTGGGTATGATTTTGGCAGAAACTGCCTGTTTTGGCAGCTACACCACCTGCCAACATACCAAATTTCTTATTACAAGTAACAACAACAACAATACCAACAATTAAACCAACAACAACACAACAACAACAACAATAACACAATAACACAATAACAACATTAAAACCAACATTAAAACCAACAAAGTATAAAGTTCAATAGAACTAACACATTAAACTAACAAAACTAAGTTAACACTTATTACAAGCCCATTCGAAAACCGGTTCTATTGTCTAGTTCAAAGTATATAAAAGTACTCAAGGACTGTTTCATTCAACATCATTATCATCACCGTCTGATGAATCTTCATTATCAAGACGGTAATGAGAAGGGTCGTTTTGTGGAGGACGAGAATAGCGATCACGGGGAGGACGAGAGGAACTAGCACGGGGAGGACGGAAGGAACGCTCACGTTCAAGTTGAGCCTCTGGCAATGACTCGCGAGACCGGGGAATCGGAAAAGCTTCAGAAGCTAGGAGAGCTTTGAGCTGAGCTTGCATGCCATGGTACTGAGCTTGCATGCCACCGTACTGAGCATCTCTAAGCTTTTCTCATTCCTTGGCAGCTTCTAGCTCGGATGTGAGCTCTGTCACAGTCTCCCGCATAGCAGAGAGGCTCTCCCCACGAAGTTGCTCGCCTTGCGAGGAAGTCCTTATTCCTTGCATTCCACAGTGATAGCGATGGAACTTCTTAGTAGGAGGCCCGTATACCTTCGCCCATTTTGCACCGCCAACAGCCTCCATCCATATTCTTTCAGCATCATCGTCCGAAAGTTGGATTTCCTCGCCCAACTCATTAGGTAGCTGATTGCATATGAATTCCTCCACGTCAGCTGTGAAGCAATCCAATAAGAAAAATTACATTGAATTAGTATTTCAAAATTTATATAAGTGTAAATCAAAATACTTAATGAAAAGTGAAAACTTACATGTACAGTCGAGGCTCGGCCCTCGACCCACCTTTCTTGATCCGTCTCTTTCTTCTTCTTGACAATATGAGTCTCCTTGAATAACTCATCTTGCTTCATTGGATGCCCCAACTTCTTTTCCTGAAAACTCATAAATTTTAGTTAATAAATAGAATAGATATACTTTGAAAATTAAAATAAGTTTCAATTATGTACCAATCTTCTTTTTATTGTCCCTTGGCTGATCGCACCTCTAGTGTGCAAGGAGCCTCCCTTCTCGGATGCGCGAGCTTTCTTTCCTTTTTCGCTCTTCTGTAAGAAGGTTG
>ML397182.1:73850-87455 GCA_005239525.1 Nicotiana knightiana
ATTAAAATTTGCAGCCACTTCCGCGCTATAGAGGTATTCCCATACACACTTGCTCTGTATTTCAAAAGTTAAATATTATATGAAAATATCATAAATATAAATAATTATACTGCTTAAAAGAACATTTATACCTTAAATTCATTGAAAATTTGCTCCTTCAGCGTGAATGGGAATTCACTCCAACTCGTATAGGGGGCATCATAAAGCTTTCTGGTGGCTTTGGTTATTATCCTCGTAGTAATATTACTCGGGATTAACCTGCAATTTAACAAAAACGGAGAACACATTAATATCTTAGTACAAACTATACAAAACAATAAACATAAAAATAACAAATTACTCTTACCCATCACCCTCAAAGACTATGATGATCCTGCCATACTGATCATTATGCACCTCCTCGTCATCACCGGCATCATCGTCCGAAACATGTACATTAGAGGCATGTGTGGAAGGTGTAGGGGGTCAGAGCTACTATCTCGCAGGCGAAGGCCTGAAATAGATGGAGTCCCTGCTGAAGATGGATGTGATCCCTGCGACTGCGACATAGCTGGATCGACCACAAGTGGCTGTGACACTGATGGATGTGACCCCCGTGGCTGTGACACAGATGGATGTGACCCATGTAGTCGTGAGGTAGCTGGACTGTATTACGGACGTACACTCCTATGGCCCTGTGATGAAAGACCGGTGTCTGCACAAAGACGTAGGGCTGGTGATTGTCACGACCCAAAATCCCTAAGGTCGTGATGGCGCCGGACATCATTGTCAGGCAAGCCAAATTATTAATTAGTCTAAATAAATTCCTGTTTATCATTTATGGAAATAATTTCCTTTCACTTTATTACACGTTAACTAAATAAAATCTGCCAAGTAAAACAATGGTTTAAATATTTCACTTTAGCAAATATATCCCAAGACATCCCAGAACCCGGTGTCACAAGTACATGAGCTATTTCTAAGAATTTATACAATCATCACTAAGCCTGTCCGAAATACAAATTGGACTAGGAAATTTAAAATGAAAACAAATACAGTACGAGGGAGACTCTGTCAGCTGCGATGCCTCCGGATGATGCAGCTCGCTTAAGTCTCCGAATCTTCCACATTTCTATGAAAGTACCTGTGCAATAAAAATGCACAGCAAGTGTAGCATGAGTACAAAAGCAACGTGTACTCAGTAAGTCGCCTGCCTAACCTCAGAGAGGTAGTGACGAGGGGTCAAATTAGACACTTGCTAAAGGTCAATTTAGAATATTTAAGTGCGACATTAAGCATGATTATCATAGGAAATTTATTAAAAATAGGGATAATATTATCAACTCCGCTCACGTTTAACACTTTATATCTTCGTCATATTAATAAGAATTAATCAACATGGTTGATTTAGTCAGATAACAATTTAATCAACGGGAAGGAACAAATTCTTCCAACAATCTTTAATAACTTTAAATCTCTGTCATTTCAGTTGACAACTTAAAATTTCAGGCCAGTAATCAGGCACAAATCATAGCTACTATGCAGTAAATATCATGCGCAAGCAATACCGACGGTCGAACGGCGCGGACCAATAATAATAAACTGTGCACTGCCGAGGGTCGAACGACTCGAACCATAGATGCATCTATCTACCCCGCTCGCGAATCGATCATGCGACGCGGTTATACATACAAATAATAAGGCTAGCCTGCTCGCGAATCATACCTGCGACTCAGGTGCTCGTATGTACACATATCCACATAATAAATCCGTATTTTTATCAAGAAGCAGTTTTTCTCAGGAACATAGTAAAATTCTTCTTAAAGGAACATGTGATATATCTTTTAAAATCTTTGTTTTGAAACTCACTTGTCAAGTTTAATGATATTCCATAATATAACCCTACCAGGTATACAATTATCCACAGAGGAACCATTTATCTTTCTAGATGATTATGAAAATGAACTCTAGTCTTCTTTTAGATATTCAATTACGATTTCGATTATATTAGCAGTTTAATATTACATGCAGGATTACAGGTACAACACATAACGCATGCTAGTGGGTCCTAGACTACCCGGACAAGGCATAACAGTAGCTACGTACGGACTCCTGTCACCTCGTGCGTACGTACCCCCGAAGATAATAACATATACTTAATTAATTCACCTAGGGGGACAATTCTCCCTCACAAAGTTAGAAAGGACACTTATCTCGCTACGAGATTCCATAACCGGCCTCCAAGCCCTTCCGATGAATCCAAACGGACGCCCAATGCCCCAAAACTATCTAAACAATGACACCCCAATGAAAATATACTCTAATATTTGCAACAATTCCAAATTATATAATTTCCCAACCCCGCTTAGTGAAATGACAAAAATGCCCTCGGGCCCACGTGCCCGAAAATCCAAAATTTCTCGAAGATATATTCTACCCATAGCTTTACTAACTCAAATATACAATTTACTCAAATATTCATGCTTAATTCGTGGCTAAAAATCCAATTTCAATTTTCTAGGTTTCTTTAAGATTCTCCAAATTTCCAATCAATTTCCATGCCTAATCCATGCATATAATCTTGTATTTAACTTAGAAGCATGAAGGAGTTACTTACCTTGACATTGCATGAAGAAATCCTCTCTTGAAGCTCCTCCATAATCGACCAAACCAAAGAAGAAATGAAGAAATGGCCACAAATTCTCGGTTATAAAATATTCTGCCCAGCCTCGATTCCGTATCTGCGGTCTTACCACCGCACTTACACTCCCGCAGGTGCGACCAATCTCCCGCACCTGCGGCTGCCTCAACTCCAGCCCAATAATCGCACCTGCGCCCACTGTCCGCATCTGCGTCTTTGCAGATGCAGAAATGCCATCGCACCTGCGCTCCTAGCCAGATCATCCATCCTTCGCACCTACGGCTCCGCACCTGCGGCCAAATCCTCGCAAGTGCGGTCACTCCAGATGACAGCAACCTCAGCCTTCTTCAAACTCCCAAACTTGATCAGTTAACCACCCGGAATCCACCTGAGGCCCTCGGGACCCCGTCCAATTATACCAACCTGTTCCAAAATATAATGCGGACTTGCTCAAGTCCTCAAATCACATAAAACAACATCGAAACCACGAATCGCACTCAAATCCCAACTTTATGAACTTAGAAATTTCCAACTTCTACATCTGATGCCGAAACCTATCAAATCACGTTCGATTGACCCCAAATTTTGCACACAATTCATATTCGACATTACGGACCTGCTCCAACTTTCGGAATCGCATTCCGACCTCGATATCAAAACTTCCACTTCCGGTCGGATTTCTAAAAAACCTTCAAATTTCTATCTTTAGCCGAATGATTTCAAAATGACGACCGAGCATCCAAATTTACTTCCGATCGCGCCCCCAACTCCAGAATGACCATACCAAGCTATTCCCAGACTCGGAATCCGAAATAGAAATCAACAACACTGAAATGCACTTTAAGCCCAAATCTATGAAATTCTTCTAAAATGCTAACTTCCATAATATACGCCGAAACACTCCCGGGTTATCCAGAACCCGCTCTGGACATATGCCCAAGTCCGAAATCATCATACGAACCTGCTGGAACCTTCAAATCCTTATTCGGAGGTCGTTTACTCAAAATTCCAGTCTTAGTTGATTCTTCCAACTTAAGGCTTCTGAAATGAGAATTTTGTTTCCAAATCAACTCTAAACTTTCTGAAATTCAATTCCGACCACACCAACAAAAAATAATACCTGAAATGGAGCTGCTCACGACTTCAGACCGCTGAACGACGCACTAAAGCTCAAAACGACCGGTCGGGTCGTTACATTATCCCCCACTTAAACAGACGTTCATCCTTGAACGTGCTAAGAATTGCTATGGAGTTATCTGAAATCACTGTTTAACACCTCGAGCACCTAGCCGTGCTACCACAACCCAGTTGAGTACATTAGCTTGATCAAATCTGAAGATTTCTTCTTTTATCCATATAATAAGCTCAGAACCTAGTTCCAACACTTGAAATTCTCTGCCAGGCCTACTTCCAACATATAAACATCGTATCAACCACCACACGATATACCAGAACTTGACTGTATACCTTTGCTGAATTAGCACCATGCACCACAAAATTCACCCTCTAACCACAATGACGCTCCTTGAACCTCAATAGCCAAAGTTCCACGAATCTGATGCTCCCAATGCACCTCATGATATATATACATACATCCTGCTATAATGCTGATGATACCACCACAACGGAGGAAATGTGCAAAAATCCATACCCAACTGCAGAGTTAACAAATCATTGAATACCTTATCTTGACTGGAATCATCACCTCATTATGAACCTGAATAATGGTATTTGTTCTTTAATATACACTACACATAACCTTATCGCACTGATCCCCGATCCAATAGTCTCGCCTCACCCAATATGAACTGCTCAGACAACAAATCACCCCAAACATGACCAACAGCCTCACATGCCTACCACATCGCGCCAATAGGCCATAACTCGAACATCATAATAAGAAACGACTCAGGAAGGGACTATTCAACTCATACACTAATATGAACTTTTCTCAGAAAAATAGGAAGTAACACATAAGAAAAATAAATATATATGAACCTTACTCCACATCACTCTGTTGCGGCGTGCAACCCAATCCGAATGACATACTCGTGGAGACGTGCCACCCAATCCACACATAAAATTTACATAAGAAGATATATATACGGAGCTGGTTTGCTCCCTATTACAAATTACTGAATATTGATCATAAGCACGCTAAGGTGCATAATACCATCCTGGGGAGACTGATAAAGCCGTAGGCTACATAACTCAAGCACAACTGAGGTGCGATATATATATATATATATATATACACACACTCTAGATCTCAAGAGCTATCCTGCTCACATAACATCCCCACTACACAGGACCTCAACACATAGGAAATTATCAAGTCGTTTCATAACTCACACGACACAATCATAATAACACATGAATTTGACGAAGATGGAACAACATCCGCTGTTCTAATACATTTCCATGAAAAGCGCTCTACTGAAATGAACATGCCTGGCTCATACTGAGCCCATAATCATATTTAAATCCATCCACAAACATCTAGTCTACCTTGCCAGCACCAACTAAGCTAATTGCTTTTACCTGGGTCCATATTAGCCCACTTTCTCTCATAATCGGCAAGAACAACCATCATAGCCGGGACAAACACCCCACAATCCACAACTAAATGAACTGAACACCCTCCAGGCATAAATTCTCAATTAAGCAATATTGCACTTCTTTAATCTCAGTCCAAATCTTCAATCTATCAAGTGATTACCTGTCACACTTTATACAATATTTTCGCGGTAATGCTTCCACGACCTTCCACACAAGGCAACAAGTCTGCCCATCCACCACTGGCCATACTACGCTGTAAGACAAATCAAGAACCCATAACCAGGGTACAAAGCCTCTTCCACCGAATATCAATATCAGGTGACAATGAAGATAACACCAGCTTACTCTGAACTTTCAAATCACCTTTTCTTGCTCTTCCGAGCTCATGACATCCTTATCATCACCGAACCGCAATCTCGATTCTTACTCCCGGTTACATACTGCTTTCCGCACCTAACATGCCAATATGAGGTAGCTCAAGAATTCCATCATACTTCTAAACCACCAATAGGTTGAACACTTCATCATATAGAAACCTTTTACTTAACTCAATTCAAGAGAACCATCACAACACATGAGTGAATTCCCACAATCACCCAACATGCAAATCCTTAAGTAGTAGTCTATACCATCGTAAGCCTTTCGGGATCCGCCTACACCTGACAGGCCATAGCATTCAAATGCTCCAACATGAAATCCGTCACGATGGCCGACAAGCTCCGCACACACCGGCACAAACCACATGCATAACTTAATCACATCAAAGGAACTGATCACTGCCGTAAATGTGCCATTTCAACCATGGATAATCAATCTATTTTCTTTTAAACATCTTCAATAGCTTCAGGAATAATAGCAACTTCCTTCGACTCATAGAAAACTCAACCCTCACTCATCCCGAGTGACCTTGATTCACGAGACTATGACGCTTAAATCCCGCAACCCATCTCATACCCTCCTGATAATCTTTCTACAATCGGGAGTTTATTTCTCTCACTCTTCCAATACTATCCTGCATGCTGAAACATATCATAAAACATTCCAGCCATCTTCCTTTTTTCCAAAAATTACTCTGCAAAAGCTCGATCATACTGCTGCCTGAAACCCTTGAACGCCGCATTCTTAACTTTAGAATTCACCAGGACCGCTATTCAGAGTCACCCACTCTGACTGGTCCCGAATACGATCAACTCCAAGGCTCTCCTAGCACATGAACACCCATTTCAATGAAACACGTGACTGAGTCACTATCCTTACAATTCGCCCATGCCTTAAGCATAAATTCTGAATCTTCCAAAGCCTAACCCTGGTCTGACAGGGCCAACTCTTTCACACATTCATCAAATCCCACGCACAATCACCATTTTACTCCTTTCCCTTAGCTGAAATGAATTGCCAACACGCCGACAATCCGCAACCCTATGAGAAAACAACCCTACAACCCAACTACAGATGGTGGGACTCCCCACTTAGCCCGAAGCTACTCCTTGCACCACTCTAGACCCTGCCGAGATCATTTTTCCTTTGATAACGCAATCTAGCTCAACCATTCTGTCCAATTCTTCCAAATCCTCTTGCTAGCACTCCCTAAATACTCAAATTCTCTAGCATCATTCACACATTCTGCCTCCTACCGAATAGCCACTAGAACCCCTCACAGAGACCTGCCAACCATGCCACCGCTGACCCATTCACTGGAGATAACCCACCAGTGGAAATCAACCGCGGACACCTTCCAACGACGCTGAAATGCACGCTCTCTGTGACTTCAATACCCCATCCTACGCCCTGCTTCATTTACGAACTTTACTAGTCCGTCTGCTCCTCATGGACATCCATTAAATGCGCGACAATATCTTTAAATTCCAAGTTATGATGCCGCTCCCCCACTTTGCGACTGCTCGACTTCCGCTTCTTACACCTGGCCTCCGAGAAATGGAACCACTGCCTAGACTCACTTCAGGATCATTCTCTGCAGCTCTCAAACCAGCAGATCACCACGACTTCAAGCTCTCCGAAGATCATCTTTCTCTAGTTTCCTTCATTATCAACACTTATCCAGTACTGAACCACCGCACCTCATGGCCTATGGAAACCGCATTCTTCAATACTTCTTCTCAATACTCTGAACCCACGCAACCGAAGAAACCATAGCACCGACAAACTTAACGCATTCCATTCGATCAATGATGACGACTTCACATCACAGGTGCATATCCCACCTCACTTGAAGACACCAAGTCTTACTACTTTATCAACCACAACCAGACCATTCATAACCCAAATGCCTTTCCTCTGCCGGAACTAAAATACCAAAATCTCAAAATGACACTCTGAGAAGACCTCCCTTCAAACCATTCATCTCCCCCAACATACGGGAAAACATTATATCATCATATCGACATCGCGCGATAACCAATCGCAAGCATAATCACTACATGAGCATAACCTTAAGGCTCCCAGAAACACAGCTACTGAGCTGAAACAACATATTATTCTTCTGCAGGGCCATAACAACAGCCCCCACCAATTACACATGGAAACATCTCGAATTACATCCATAACACCATTTCAATTCCTCAAATTTCCTGATTCATAGCGAGCGCTTCGCGACGCTTAAGATTGAGTAGGAATGAACATAGGCATAAGCATCAAAGAAATCAAATTGCACGATGAGGAATCAAGAAGGGAAGTACTGCTAACAGCCCTATAGCCTCTCGAAGATAAGTACAGACGTCTCCGTACCGATCCGCAAGACTCTACTAGACTTGCACATGACTCGTGAGACCTACGGGAACCTAGCGCTCTGATACCATGTTGTCACGACCCAAAATCCCCAAGGTCGTGATGGCGCCGGACATCATTGTCAGGCAAGCCATATTATTAATTAGTCAGAAAAAATTCCTGTTTATCATTTATGAAAATCATTTCCTTTCACTTTATTACATGTTAACTAAATAAAATCTGCCAAGTAAAATAATGGTTTAAATATTACACTTTAGCCAATATATCCCAACACATCATAGAACCGGTGTCGCAAGTACATGAGCTATTTCTAAGAATTTATACAATCATCACTAAGCCTGTCCGAAATACAAAATGGACTAGGAAATTTAAAATGGAAACAAATGCAGTACGAGGGAGACTCTGTCAGCTGCAGATCGCCTCCGGATAATAAAGCTCGCCTAAGTCTCCGAATCCTCCACATTTCTATGAAAGTACCTGTGCAATAAAAATGCACAACAAGTGTAGCATGAGTACAAAAACAACGTGTACTCAGTAAGTCGCCCGCCTAACCTCAGAGAGGTAGTGACGAGGGGGTCAAATTAGACACTTGCTAAATGTTAATTTAGAATATTTAAGTGCGACATCAAGCATGATTATCATAGGCAATTTATTAAAAATAGGGATAATATTATCAACTCTGTTCACGTTTAACACTTTATATCTTCGTCATATTAATAACAACTAATCAACATGGGTGATTTAGTCAGATAACAATTTAATCAACGGGAAGGAACAACTTCTTAAAAAAAATTTTAATAATTTTAAATCTCTGTTATTTCAGTTGACAACTTAAAATTTCAGGCCAGTAATCAGGCACAAATCATAGCAACTACGCAGTAAATATCATGCGCAAGCAATGCCGAGAGTCGAACGACGCGGACCAACAATAATAAACTGTGCACTGCCGAGGGTCAAACAACTCGAACCATAGATGCATCTATCTGCCCCGCTCGCGAATCGATCATGCGACGCGGTTATACATACAAATAATAAGGCTATCCTGCTCGCGAATCATACTTGCGACTCAGGTGCTCATATGTACACATATCCACATAATAAATCCGTATTTTTATCAAGAAGCAGTTTTTATCAGGAAAATGGTAAAATTCTTCTTAAAGGAACATGTAATATAGCTTTTAAAATCTTTGTTTTGAAACTCACTTGTCAAGTTTAATGATATTCCATAATATAACCCTACCAGGTATACAATTATCCACAGAGGAATCATTTCTCTTTCTAGATGATTAGGAAAATGAACTCTAGTCTTCTTTTAGATAGTTAATTACGATTTCGATTATATTAGCAGTTTAATATTATAGGCAGGACTACAGGTACAACACATAACGCATGCTAGTGGGTCCTAGACTACCCAGATAAGGCATAATAGTAGCTACGCACGGACTCACGTCACCTCGTGCGTACGTAGCCCCGAAGATAATAGCATATGCTTAATTAATTCACCTAGGGGGACAATTCCCCCTCACAAAGTTAGAAAGGAGACTTACCTCGTTCCGAGATTTCATAATCGGCCTCCAAGCCCTTCCGATGACTCCGAACGGACGCACAACGCCCCAAACTTATCCAAACAACGACAACCCAATGAAAATATACTCTAATATTTGTAAAAATTCCAAATTATATAATTTTCAAACCCCGCTTAGTGAAATGACAAAAATGCCCTCGGGCCCACGTGGCCGGGAATCCAAAATTTCTTGAAGATATATTCAACCCATAGCCTTACTAACTCAAATATACAATTTGCTCAAATATTCATGCTCAATTCGTGGCTAATCCATGCATACAATTTTCTAGGTTTCTTTAAGATTCTCCAAATTTCCAATCCATTTCCATGCCTAATCCATGCATATAATCTTGTATTTAACTTAGAAGCATGAAGGAGTTACTTACCTTGACGTTGCATGAAGAAATCCTCTCTTGAAGCTCCTCCAAAATCGACCAAACCAAAGAAGAAATGAAGAAATGGCCACAAATTCTCGGTTTTAAAACATTCTGCCCAGCCTCAATTCTGCACTTGCGGTCCTACCACCGCACCTGCGCTCCCGCAGGTGCGACCAATCTTCCGCACCTGTGATTGCCTCAACTCCATCCCAATAATCGCACCTGCGCCCACTGTCCGCATCTGCGTCTTCGCAGGTGCGGAAATGCCATCGCACCTGCGCTCCCCGCCAGACGATCCATCCTTCGCACCTGCGTCTCCACACCTGCGGCCAAATCCTCGCAGGTGCGGTCAAACCAGATGACAACAACCTCAGCCTTCTTCAAACTCCCAAACTTGATCCGTTAACCACCCAGAATCCACCCGAGGCCCCCGTCCAATTATACCAACCTGTTCCAAAACATAATGGGGAATTTCTCGATGCGTCAAATCACATCAAACAACATCGAAACCACGAATCGCATCCAAATCCCAACTTTATGAACTTAGAAATTTCCAACTCCTACATTTGATACCGAAACCTATCAAATCACGTCCGATTGACCCCAAACTATGCACACAAGTCATATTCAACATTACGGACCTGCTCCAACTTCTGGAATCGCATTCTGACCTCGATATCAAAACTTCCACTTCCGGTCGGATTTCTCAAAAACCTTCAAATTTCTATCTTTAGCCGAATGACTTCAAAATGAGCTCCGGGCATCCGAATTTACTTCCGATCGCACCCCCAACTCCAGAATCACCATACAAAGCTATTACTAGACTCGGAATCCCAAACGGACATCAACAACACTGAAATTCACTTCAAGCCCAAATCTATGAATGTCACGACCCAAAATCCATAAGGTCGTGATGGCGCCGGACATCATTGTCAGGCAAGCCAATCATTAATTAATAGAAATAATATCTAGTTTAAAACACTTATGAAAAACATTTCCTTTCACTTTATTACAATTTAACCAAATAAAAATCTGTTAAGTAAAACAATAGTTTAAGTATTACACTTTAACAAATATACCCCAACACATATCGTAGAACCCGGTGTCACAAGTACATGAGCAATTTCTAAGAATTTATACAATCATTACAAGCCTGTCCGAAATACAACTGGACAAGGAAATTTAAAATGAAATAAATACAGTACGAAGGAGACTCTGTCAGCTGCGGATCGCCTCCTGATGATGCAGCTCGCCTAAGTCTCCGAATCATCCACATTGCTGTGAAAGTACCTGTGCAGTAAAATGCACAGCAAGTGTAGCATGAGTACAAAAACAATGTGTACTCAGTAAGTCGCCCGCCTAACCTCAGAGAGCTAGTGACGAGAGATCAATTAGACACTTACTAAAGGTCAATTTAGAATATTTAGGTATGACACTAAGCATGATTTATCATAGGCAATTTATTAAAATCAAGATTTAAATATTTTTCAACTCCATTCACGTTTAACACTTTATATCTTCGTCATATTAATAAAATTAATCTACATGGTTGATTTAGTCAGATAACAATTTAATCAACGGGAAGGAACAAATTCTTCCAACAATCTTTAATAACTTTAAATCTCTGTTATTTCAGTTGACAACTTAAAATTTCAGGCCAGTAATCAGGCACAAATCATAGCAACTACGCAACAAATATCATGCGCAAGCAATGTCGAGGGTCGAATGACAGAAACCAACAATAATAAACTGTGCAATGCCGAAGGGTCGAACGACTCGAACCGTAGATGCATCTATCTGCCCCGCTCGCGAATCGATCATGCGCCGCAGTTAAAAATAATACGTCTAGCCTGCTCGCGAATCATACCTGCGACTCAGGTGCTCATATAAATACACAGACAAATACAGGGTCATCCTGCTCGCGAATCATACATGCGACTCAGGCACCCAAAGTTACACATATCCACATAATAAATCCGTATTTTATTAAGAAAACAGTTTTTCTCAGGAAAGTGGTAAAATTCTTCTTAAATGAACATGAAATATAGCTTTTAAATCTTTGTTTTGAAACTCATTTGTCAAGTTTAATGATATTCCATAATACAACCCAGTCCAGGTACACAAATATCAACGGAGGAATCAATTCTCTTTCTAGAAGATTAACAAAATGAACTCTAGTCTTCTTTTAGATATTCAATTACAATTTCGATTATATTAGCAGTTTAATATTACAGGCAGGATTACTGGTACAACACGTAAGGCATGCTAGTGGGTCCTAGACTACCCGGACATAGCATAATAGAAGCTACGCACGGACTCCCATCACCTCGTGCGTACGTAGCATCCGAAGATAATAGCATGTACTGAATTAATTCACCTGGGGGGACGATTCCCCCTCACAAAGTTAGAAAGGAGACTTACCTCTCTCCGAAATTTTCATAACCGGCCTCCAAGCCCTTCCGACGACTCCAACAGACGCACAACGCTCCGAAATTACCAAATAACGGCAAAGCAATGAAATTCATCCTAATACTCACAACAAATTCAAATTATATACTTTCCCAACCCCGCTCAGTGAAATGACAAAAATGCCCTCGGGCCCACGTGCCCCGAATCCGAAATTCTCGAAGACGTATTCTACCCACAACCTTACTAACTCAAATATACAATTTACTCAAATATTCATGCTAAATTCGTGGCTAAAAATCCAATTTTTCCATTTTCTAGGTTTCTTCAATATTTCCACAAATTCCTACCAATTTCCATGCCTAATCCATGCATATAATCTTGTATTTAACTTAGAGGCATGGAGGAGTTACTTACCTTGACATTGCATCAAGGAATCCTCTCTTGAAGCTCTCCTAAAATCGCTTAAGCCATGAGAAAATGAAGACAAATGAACCAAATTCTTGTTTTAAACATTCTTCCCAGGCCGATTTCCGCACCTGCGGTCCTACCTCCGCACCTGCGATCCCGCAGGTGTGACCAAATCTCCCGCACCTGCGGCTTCCTCAACTTTGGCCAAAAAATCGCACCTGCGCCCCACTGTCCGCACGGAACTTCCATTGCACTTGCGGTCTCCAGCCAAGCCTTCCCACTCTCGCACCTGCGGCGCCCAAAAACCTTCAAATTTCTATCTTTAGCCAAATGACTTCAAAATGACCTACGAACATCCAAATTCACTTCCGATCGCGCTCCCAACTTCAGGTGCGAGAGTGGGAAGGCATTTGGCTAAAGATAGAAATTTGAAGGTTTTTGCAATGACTAGCTGAACGACGCGCTAGTGCTCAAAATGACCGGTCGGGTCATTACAGTGATGCTGTGGCACCTCATAATAGCCATTGGGTGGAGGATAAGACATAGGCGCAGGAATCGGCATCTCTGAAGAGGGTGGAAAAGATGGAGGATTATATTGTACCCTCCTCTTTCCCTTACTAGCCTTTTCTCAACCCAGAGAACCAGTAGGGTCATCATTATCTCAACCCTTGCCTTTCATCTACATAATATAATACATATTTAGATTGAATCATATAAGAAACTAGCTATAAAGCGAGAGTTATTAAAGTAACCAACTTTTTAAAGCTCATCGACATATTGTTCCTCGTCTGAGAATTCTTCTTCCTCACTAGTTTGAGCTTCATAAGTTGATTCTACTTCCTCATTTTCTATAATTGTTACTTCATCTATATCAACTTCTTCCAATATGTGTGCAGGATGTTTCAAATCATTTTCTAAAAGTT